>DWGR01000936.1:0-18366 GCA_018247715.1 Heliconius burneyi
GACGGCAATAATTACGAAATTGATGTTCTGAATTATTCCATCAAGGTTTGCTTTGAGTTTGCTTAAGGGGTGTGGCCTCATTTCTTACGGTTGCTTACTAAGAATCTTATCGTACTTGGTATTAGTCATGGCTTTAATTATGAGGGTCTGCCATCCAACTCAACTTGCTCAACTTTACATGGTCAGCAACATCCTCAGTGGTTTTTATTTTCTGCGTGATAACTATCACCCATCCTTGGGTATCCAGGTAAGTCAAATTTAGATCAATTCGGGGGTAAAAAACATTATGTAAGTATGATTTCTCTCTCCTTCTCTCTTAAGAGATTTTTTTATTATTATTGAACGAAGTAAGCGTAAGTTTTTTAAGTGAATTAAGTAATATATAATAAGAAGAAAAAAATATATAGTTAGCTTAACAACATAAAAATGTTAACATAAACTTATTCACGCCCTAACTCGCCCCAACCTAAGCAGTATTCAAAACCACAGTCTCAAAGCTAACCAGACAAAATTCACAGACACTGGTTATAATACAAACGTAAATGTAGCTTGTATCGTTTAATTTCAGACTAACCGTCACTTCTGAGAGCAATCTTTGTAATAAGATTTATGAATTCTCTAAATATATAATTCATAAAGACGAATTGCTTTTGTCATATGAAGAAATAGTTATTTACTAAAAGCAGGGTAGGCAGAGGGAACCTAGGGTTAAGACACTCCGTTCCCCACTTTCTGCCAAATTCTGGAGGTATTGCGTATTGAGTGGCAGAACTCAACGCCGCACTTTGCCTCGACACCAGAGCGAGGAAAATGGAAATATAAACGTAAGTAAATATTTCACTTCCTCGAGTGGGGATCGAGCCCACAACCGTCGCGTTACAGTCACACCCTTGTGCCCCTGCGCCACGACTGGCCTCAATTTCTTTACTTCATAAATTTAACAAATATTTAATATGTACGTACTAGTACATATTTAATAAGTAAAATTTTGTTATAATACACATTCAATAACAAAATGCCATTTTTCAAGAATTCGTTGGAAAGTGGGAAATTGAAGTGTCTTGATGCAAACGTGTCTTAACACTAGGTCTCCGGGTTCCCTTTGCCTACCCTGAAGCTGAAAAAATAAATATTGACTTCCGGTCAACACCAGATCATTAACACTTCCTAAGTATGTAGATGATATTCTAACATGACATCTCGAATTCAGCGGTAGCTCGTTGTGGTGCGCCGCCTGTCTGCAAAATTAACGCTACACTTATTAGACGTACTAAAAGCTGAGTAATGGCATTTAGACTGAATTATTAGAAATTTTATATAAAAACATAATGACTTTGATATATAATCACAAATAAATATTAGATTTTCGATTTGTGTGATTATTACACATTTTAAATGAAACGTGACGAAGGGCTAAATGTTGGGTTTCCAAAAAATGTGAAAAACTAAATATACATTATTAATACGGTTAAGGTGTTTCATTTAAAATAGATTTACAATAAGAAAATTTCAAAAAATGTCTTGGATGTATAAAAGTAATAATGTAATTAATATATATAATAAGAAAATTAAATATAGTAATAAAGTAAAAAAGGATACGGACTAAGCGTTTGTTGTGTTGAAATAAATAAATAAAAAATAAAAAAAGTAGTAAAATGTCAAAAATAGATATAAAATGACAAAAAAAACAATTTACTGCGAGTTGGACTCACCCAACGAGGCTTCCGTACTAATTTCAAGATTATAGGTCAACGGGAAGTACAACTTACAAGAGTTGACAAACTTAAGTTTCTTTGGTTTTATATAAAATGAACTACAAATATAAGTTTGTATTGATTTTTTTTTCAATAAAATGTCTTTACATTTTAACTTATCGAAAGTATTCCTTTATTTGTATGGTACCTTCTCATTTTATGCCATATTTCGTAAACGTCGGTCCACGGGACACGCTGCGCAGCGTTTTCATACAAAATGCAGCAAAATCGATGCATAAATGCTCGTATATTTTGATTGTGTTGATTTAGAAGCTAGATATTTTCTGTCCCTCTCTCTCTCTCTCTCCCTCCTGATGTACTATTTGAGTATTTGTTATTAATTTCAGCTTGATATCACCACGCTATCTCGAGATAAATGGTATTGGTAGACGAACGCACAGACAACAAAGTGATCCTAAAATGGTCCCATTTTCAATTTCTCTGGCCCAAAAAAATAGTTTTTAAATGCTCAACTCCAAATAATTCGTCGTAGCCGTCGTGGCGCAGCGGCACAAAGTGTGACTGTAACGCTATGTTTATGGGTTCAATCCCCACTCGAGGATGTGAAATATTTATATACGTTTATATTTCCATTTCTTCGCTGGTATCGAGGCAAAAGCGCGGCGTTGAGTTCCGCCACTCAACACGCAATGCCTCCAGAACTCGGCGGAAATTGGGGAACGGAGTGTGTTCACACTGTGTTCCCTCTGCCTACCCTGCTATGTGCGGGATACAGCGTGAATCTATTTTTTTTTTAATTTTGCTTAACAATAATAATAAATAATTTGTTTCAGATTTACATCCATATAAATTTGTTAGTAACATTTTCGCCGTCAGTTTCGTGGTCGTGTACAGTTTGACCCAATAATGGTGAGTCCCACTACCACCAAATAATATTTTGTAAAACTTTGTTAATAAGAGTCATAAGTAAATTACACCTAGAACGGAGAACCATCTTGTAAGAGTAATCTTTAAAATTATTTACAGAACCAGGCTATACTCTTCAGTTATAAGTAAAAACACATATAACACAGTTCAAATAAATTGACTACCGGACCATTAGTTTGTGACATTATTATGTTAAGCTCTTCAACCGCAATAATATCGCCCCATTTTATAACCAAAAACTACAGATAAATACATTAACCGCGAAATATTTCACGGAACGCGCGGGATTTAGTTTTCCATTTGCTACTTTCAGACCTAAAATATATGTGTGTTCGGAGTAAACTGGGACGTACTCGTATGTTGTCAGTAAATCCGCTTTAGTCGCTACCAACTTTATAATTTTGGTTTTCACGCTGTCAGGCCCTCGTGGCTCGTGGCTCGGGCCAGGCGTCGCAGATAGCACGGAAGTTGTTAGTTTTAATAATATATCGGATGTTTTTGTATATATATATATATATATATATATATATATATATATATATATATATATATATTTGGTAAATATTATTGTTGCAAATATTTGGAGAGATTTTGAGGTACAGCTTAAAGCACAGCATCTCAATTGTACGCACTACGGTAGGATTGATTCCCTATTAAGAACCGGTGATGACTTAAAAATTGAACGGTTTGTGAGGAACGGTTTGTGGAAAATCTCGAGTTCTTTCGGCTTTCCTGGGCATTCGCAGGATACAGCATGAAGCTTCAAAAGTATACATATCTGAGCTGTTCACGCACATTCGTATCGTATTTATTTACAATTTTTAGCTATTGATACAATTAATAAATATGGATTGTTGTGGGTTTGATTCGCACTCACCGAAATAAAATATTTATTATATTCAAAGAAAAAGACATCCAAGATCTATCTAGAATCGAAAACTGAATCGAATATTGTTATAGCTAGAACTCTCCACTACCTTTGTTCCACCACTATCTAAAATAGGTGCATCAGGGAGAGTGGAGAGATCTATAAACTATTTATGTCTAGGCATCAATGCAGAAAATGCATTTATACGATTGAATAAAACCATGTTCACACATGGGACATGAATAAATGTAAATTGCTGTATTGATACCAAAAAACTTTTTCAGTTCAAATTAAAAAAATGCTGCAACAGCTGACTTTTTAACAAGTTTTATGTAAACTATGTTAGCTACATATATATAACTACATGGCTTTATAAGACTTTTGAAGAATGCAGCGCACTTTTCCACCTTTCGACCAAGTTATTGTCTTGATTGGCGAAACTCAACGCCACGCTTTCTTACTAGAGCACTGAAGAAGATATTTAATTACCTGGAGTGGAGATCGAACCTACAATAGTCGCGTTCACGTGTCACCTAACACACCAACCTCGTTCGTGAGAATAATTCTAATATATAATTCTCCATTACAGTATTTACTTCTTAAATATTTGAAACACAACAAAAGATGTTTACGAATTCGCATTTTAATTTACAATTAATTTTGCGTTGTTGAGGAAAAATTTATTCGTAAGGCAAATTACGTTCAGGATTTACATCAGCACCGGCTGGTAGTAAAACATCACTTTATTTCCACATAATAATATTTATTTCTGTTTAATTTTCGCTTTATGTTTTTGTTTTAATTTTCACCTGATATATTTTTCCATCCTAGCGTCGAGGCCGTCGTGGCGCTGCGGCACAAGGGTGTGACCGTAACGCGACGGTTGTGAGTTCGATCCCCACTCGAGGAATCAAAATATTTATTTACGTTTATATTTCCATTTTTTCGCTCAAGTGTCGAGGCAAAGTGCGGCATTGAGTTCTGCCACTCAACACGCAATGCCTCCAGATTTGGGCAGAAAGTGGGTAACGGAGTGTCTTAACACTAGGCCGGCAACGCACCTGTAGCTCCTCTGGTGTTGCACGGGGTCGTGGGCGGCGGTGATCACTTACCATCAGGTGACCCGAACGCTCGTTTGCCTTGTCCTTATACCATAAAAAAAAACTATGTTCCCTCTGCTTACCCTACTGTGTTTGGGATAAAGCGTGAAGCTGGTTTTTTTATTAATATATTTTTTTAGTTTCACGCAACTCGCATATAACAGAATAGGCATTTTTTATATTAAATTTTTGAGACAGTGCGGGTTTAGTAGTGTACCTCAACGCCGCGCTTTATCTTAGTGAGATACTACTTGTACATATGGTTTTTTAAGTTGCTACTTTAAATTTCATGGTTTTTTTCTTAAACTTAAAGTACACTCTAAAAAACCTAGGATAAGTTACAATAATTAAGTAAAAAAAAAAACTACTTTAGCAATATCCATATTTATCTCAACTCTAGCCTTATACAACCTTCTCCTGCCAAATATATAATGTAATGTGTCGCTCCACTTCAAAAAAATATGATTTCAAGGAACTCTTCTCTTGAAATCTTATTTGTATGTATGTTATCTCTATTCATACTTAATATTATAAGCACCAAAGCTCTCGTGGCTCTCTCTCTTTGGGGAAATGAAAGAAAATATTTCATTTCCCCAAATGGGGTACCCCTTATATAATATTTTCTTTCTGGTAAGAAAAAGAAGCACAGCGTTGAGCTCCAACATTCAACAAGCTACAAATACAGGTCAAAAGATGGGGAATGAATTATCTTAACAATAGGTTCCCTCTACCCACCTTGCCACTTACGGGATACGCCGTGAAGCATAAAAAAATTAAAATAAATTATATAGAAAGTAATCTAAAGTAGCGTCTCTAAGACGCTACTTTAAGTACTGTATGTAATATTTGTAAAAGTATTATATAAATCCTTTATTTTTCAAACTCATAAAAATTTGATTCACGCTGTATCCTGCATACAGCAGGTAGCCAGAGGGAATCTAGTGTTAAAAATTTAAACATTCCATCGCCCATTTTCCGTCGAATTCTCACGGCATTGCGTGTTGCGTGGCGGTACTCGACGCCGCGCTTTGCCTCGACACCAGAGCGAAAAAATCAAAATATAATATTTAATTTCCTCGAGTGCCAATCGAAAGTACAACCAATCGCGTTAACATTCACGCACTTGCGGCCCTCCGCCACGAATGGCCTCAAGCCCATAATATTCAAAAAACAGTACAAACGAACTAAATACAAGCAATTTGTATTTAGCAAGCGCAGCGTTTTCCCAGCCGCCGCACTTCGGAGCACTTTCGCGTGATCTGCGGTAAGTTATGAATTTTTCATACAAACACACAGCGTTATGTATGCGTGCTACGGTAATGTGCCATTGTTTTTTGGACATATACCACACTCTCGTTTATGAATGTCTATTGGATACTGTTTTTTAAATAAAGTGAAACTTATTTTTTATATCTTCACGCTGTATCCCGCTCTTAGCAGGGGAGGCAGACTTGGAGTTCACTCCGTTCTCATTAAGACATACGTTTTGTCAATTTTCGTCGAATTCAGGAGGGATTTCGTGTTGAGTGGTGGAACTTAACGCCGCACTTTGTCTCCTTGCCAGAACGTGGAAATGAAAATATGGAATATTTCCATTATTTTTATTGAGTTCCCACACGTAGCGATTGCCGACACTCGCACCCTTAACCCCCTGCCCCTGGCCTTAATATATACAAAAAAATTATAAGCACCCTTCCTTTGCATCACGCAATCGGGTAAAAATAGCTTCATGATTTTTTCTCAAAGCAGGGTGAGACAGAAAATAACAGAGAAATTGCTAAGCCACTCCGGTCTTTACTTTCCGGCCAAATTCGAAACATTGAGTTTTAAAATGACTCAACGCCGGACATTGTTTTACTTTATGACAGATAAATGAATAATAAATTGACTCTAGTAAATAATAATGTCGAATTGGAATGGAGTTTCGCATTTTTCAATTAGATCCATTGTTCCGATGCAATTCTTCATATTAGATAGTTCTTTCATCTTCACAGTGTATCCCACACATAGAGAAGTAAGCAAAGGGAAAGTTTGCCACTTTCCACGTTTTTCTTTTTCTTCGTTATCAGAGCAAGTAAAAGAAAAAATCATATAATAATTAACCTGTCACGTTTACAGTTGCGCTCCTGCGCCATGACTAGCATCTATATAAGCCAGCTTCACGCTGTATCCCGCAAAAAGCAGGGTAGGCCTAGTGTTTTAGACACTCTGATCCCCACTGTCTGCCGAATTCTAGAGCCATTGCGTGTTGAGTGGCAGAACTCAACGCCGCAATTTGCCTCGACTTCAGTATAAACGTTAATAAATATTTCGCTCAATCGGGATCGAACCCATAACCCTCACGACAGTCACACCTTTATGCCGCTGCGCCACGATGGGCCGTTCAGATGAAACTCAATACAATGAGTTTACAACAATACCATTTCGAAGTCGTGTTCCTTGCGAAGTATCTATATAAGATAGTGATAATTAGTTTTTTAAATATATTACTTGCATTTTAAAATAAACAATTCTAACGAATTTTAGTTTCACTGTGTTGGTAGTTACACACGAAACATCATAAGCTATGTTTAACGTGCACTTGGTAAATTAATCATATAAAAAGGCCTGTATTGCTTTGAAATACGTGTATAAGTTACATTTACTTTAGAGTTTTATTTGAATAACTATAATAGCCCTGGCAAATTAATATTTTTTAGCTTCACGCTGTATCTCGTATATATCAGGATGGGCAAAAGAGAATTTACTTATAAGTCACTCCGTCTCCACTTTCCAAGGAAATCTTTAAGGAAATTGTTGCCAGTTTTTTATTCTGCTATATAAGCTATAATATTGCAGGGTAAAATATCTAAATCTGTACAGTATTTTTGACATGAATGTAAAACAGACATTTATTCCCACAAGCTGTAGCATTTATAATATTGGTAACATTCACCCAATAGAGTCTTAAATCCACAACTATCGACAACGATTTGGTAGCAGAGCATTGAGTTTCATCACTCAACACGCCATATTTCAAAACATCTATGAAAAACGGAGTGTTTTAACATTAGGTGTTCTCTGCCTATCCTGCTGCATGCGGGATACAGCGTGAAGCTACAAAAAAAAAGAAAACAAATGAAATACTATAACCTACTAGTGTTGAATATAATGTGAATACGTGGAATAAATAGCACCTCAGTTGTAATAGTCGGTCGTGTTATGAAGTTTTTAATTGCTTTTTTATATTTTCGTTGACTCGTTTCTGTTGCAATTTCATTAATAGACAATTATATTGCAGTTAACACTATCATAAAATTCAATATAAAAAAATTGTATTTTCTTTACATTTGTGGGTTCGTTTTCCACTTTGACGAATTTTCTTTCTCGCTTTGTTTTCGGCAAAGCGTGATGCTTAGCAAGACACAATATACTAAAAAATTTGGAAGCAAAGAACAGGGTATCGTAACATTTGGTTCCCTCTGCCTTCCCTCCATTTAAATTCTTCCCATTCTTTTCTATTAAAGCGTTTATCTATTAAACCGAAATTAAAAGGAACTTTTTTTTCAAGACAACCCTGAATAACGGTTGTTACGAAAGAAAACCGAACTTCCTAAGTAACAAATTTTAATTATGAATCCAGTATCAACTAAACCAGTCCAATTATATAAATAAAAAAAAAATAAAGGCCGTCGTGGCGCAGCGGCACAAGGGTGTGACTGTAACGCGACGGTTGTGTTTTCGCCTCATTCGGAAGTGAAATATTTATTTACGTTTATATTTCCATTTCTTCGCTCTTTTGTCGAGGCAAAGCGCGCCGTTGAGTTCTGCCACTCAACACGTAATGCCTCCAGAATTTGGCAGAAAGTGGGTAACGGAGTGTCTTAACACTGGGTTCCCTCTGTCTACCCTACTCTGTGCGGGATACAGCGTGGAGCTGATATATAGATAGTAATTTTAAAAAATATTTTCCATGATGACGCTACAAACAATACTAAATTAGCCATTGCAAAATTTTTGAAGAAAACTGCATTAAAACTTTAGTGAGAGCAGCTCTACTACGATTTTTCATAGAGACAGATTACCGTAAGTTTCAAATCAGATTATTATGCAGGAAAGACAAATAGTGTGGATGTGGGGAGTCATCAGATTATAAATTTAAATTCAAAATTTTAACAATCACTTTTTATTTAACCATAAGATTTAGATTATTAAGATATTATATTCCGTCACTCAACAGACAATGTCTCAAGAACTGCCTTAACAGTCACGTTAATTCAACGGAGAGTGGAGAGTGGTTATTTCTTAATGGATTAAACCTAATGAAGTCCTTGCAAACGAAATTTTGGATGAAAACTAATAAAATAAAATATATAAACATCAGTCAATGGAGTTCAGTAGTGATACAGAAGCACAAGCAAGTAACTGTGAACCTAACTTGAAGGTTGCGGGTTCAAACTAAAAAAAAACAATTTACAAGACTTTAATTATATGCAGGTCGTCGTGGCGCAGCGGTACATGGGTGTGACTGTAACGCGACGGTTGAGGGTTCCCCACTCGAGGAAGTGAAATATTTATTTTCATGTGTATTTCCATGTCTTCGCTCTAGTTTCGAGGCAAACGGTGTCGAGTTCTGCCACTCAACTGTATTTCGTGTCACGCACACATACACATACTACTACAAAAATACTTGAATGAAGCGTGTGCGACGTTGCCGCTTTGACAGGTAAGTGTGTGAGTGATAATATTACACTTTACAAATGGTTTTTTTTTTAAAACGATTATTTTATTATTTATTTTGTTTGAAAAAATAACTTTTTCATTTTTGGGAATTATTTTTTTTTCTGATTTATATTAGGCTTTTATAGAGTAGTTAAAACTGTGGTTTCATTTAAAGTGGTGCGTTCAATTCCACTCTGTATAAATATGAAAAGAAATAAAAAACTAAATATTTTGTATTTTTTAAGCTTCACGTTGTATCCCGCATCGAGACAAATCGTGTTAAGCAGCGGAACTCATAGATGGTTTGATGTATGTGTATTGTGCAGAAAGCGTTATTTTCTAAACTATATATTCTAACTATTCTAATATGTAATTGTAATATATTTTCTAAAATTTTTATTATAATATAAGCCGTTATAATATATGACCTAAATAACCTTCTAGGGAACAGGGGGGGGGACCTTCTAGGGGGGCTCTGTCATCACAACAAATAACAATTAACAACATGAACGAAATTATATTACTTTTTAGATCTATCCTTCTTCTAGAAATGATTATGTTATTTTAGTTTCGGTATTTAACTTTCGTGTTCCACTTTCTAACAGAATTTTTCATTGCATCTAAAATGGCGGAACTAAACGCCGCTTTTTTACTTGATTTAGTCTTTGCAGTCGTTTGTTGTGTACCTGCGTCTATTTTCAACTTTAAAATAACTCATTTTTTTATTTTTATACGATTTTAGAAATTTAGATAACATTTAGAGGCCGTCATGGCGCAGCGGCAAAAAGGTGTGATTGTAACGCAACGGTTGTGGGTTCGACACCCACAACCAAGAAGTGAAATATTTATTTTCGTTTATATTTCCATTTCTTCGCTCTGGTGTCGAGGCAAAGTGCGGTATTGAGTGTTGCCACTCAACATGCAATGCCTCCTGAATACGGCAGAAAGTGGGGAACAGAGTATCTTAACAATAGGTACCCTGAGTGCGGGATACAGCGTGAAACTGATTTTTTTTCATAAGTCTTTAATTATCCCTTAACTCGACCGCTAAATCTATTCTTTTAAATAAATATATACATTTTCCCCAAAAAGAATTTCAATCTACGACCATCGCATACAATCAGACACATTTAGAATGCATTACAATTGTATATCATTGCAGGTTTCCTTTCTACTACTTGGAGTGAGTTAAGTTTTCATATGACTTTACTGTTCTTTGTGTATCAAGAAGCTCGTTCTTGCAATACACTGACAGGCATTTCAAACTTCTAACAGTCTTTATGTATTAGTTTTAGTTTGTTTTGAAGTCGTCGTATGCATGCGATTTATAAACGCAGCGGTTGTCAGTTCGATTCCCATTCTGGGGGATCTATCTTAAATATTGTAATGAAGTAAAGTTTTTGTTTTGGGGGAAATATCTTACATTTTCCTTCCACGCTCTGATAACGAGGCTAAGCGGCGTTGAGTTCCGCCATTCAGCATGAAATGGTGCGAGAGTTCTGCGAAAAGTGTTGTCTTATTGTGTTGTTCTATCAACCCAGTGTCTGACTGTAAACACAATTCTCTTTGCCTCATACGAATAACGTAAAAAAATCTTAAGCTTACAAAATTACAACAAAAAAATTGTAAGACTGTTGTTAATACAACAGATACAACAATACAGCATATAACAACAATGTTGACGCTTTTGCTTACAACAATAAAATTGTTGTAAGTACAACTACTGTATACAATTTCTACGGGGAAAGGGGATTTACTGCCTTTCGCTTAATATAATTTTTCATTAATCAACGTACTGTGTGCGTGTGTGTAATAAAAAGTTATGAGGGCGTGAACGAAGTCCAATCAACTGTATCATATCTATCGGTTCAGCTTCTAAAAGGGTTAATTTTATATTTAGTATCATTCTCTCAAAATATTTATAACCCAGGTGATATGTATTGAGGCCAGTCGTGGCGCAGGAGCACAAGGTTTGACTGTAAAACCGATTGGTTGTGTGTTCAATCCCCACTCGAGGACATGAATATATTTCCATTTCATCGCTCTGGTGACGAGGCATAGCGCAGCGTTGAGTTTTTACAAGAAATGACTGCTAAATTCGGCAATAAAAATGAGGAACGGAGTGTTTTACCAGTAGGTGCCCTCTGTTTATCCTGTTGTGCGTGGGATACAACGTGAAGATGATTTAATTTTTATCCCGCATATATCAAGACTGGCCCAAAGATACAAGATAGATAGTACAAGACGGCACTACAAATAAATTAACACTTCAAGTATCTAGCAACTCTCTGTTTAGTTCTAGCAGCTTATTATTAAATCGTACGATATTAATGCTAACATTATACTGTTCACATATTATAATTACAAATGTCTTTGATATTATAATAGAAGGATGCCTTTCCAGCCATCGATCGTTCTAGTATGAGCGAAGAAGGAAATTTTAGAATGTAATTTAAGTGGAATTTCATATAAAGATAGTTTTCTGATGAAATATTCTCTCTATATATATGTATGTTAGACATATGTCAAACAATATTGAAGCCTTATTGAAAGGAAGTTATTGTTTCAAAGTTGTACAGGGCTTGTTATACAAAGGCGGAATGATTGTTTGTAGAAATAATGTATGTAAATACGTGTATATATGAGGTATGACTTTATTACGTTAGTAAATTGTGTTTTTATATATTTTATAGATAGACAGATAGACTTTGCATTCAATATTATTCTATTATTCAATTACAAAAATATTAAAATATTAAAAAAACATTTTACAAACAAAAAACTTAAAGAATGAAGGCAACAAAAAAAACATGGATGTAAGTTACTAACAATAAAGTGTTTTTTTCTTTTAAATGTATTTTTGTAATATTTATACTTAAATATGTTAAATTTATTCTCTTGTATAGTAAAAATATATATTTCTCAAAAAAACAATCATACTCAGTAAAAACATCGTTACATTTATTCCTCACAGACAAAATTTAACTATTATTTATTTTTTTCTTTTAGCTTTAAAACTTTTTTTAGGATTGCTGGAAGATATCTAAGCCTACATTATCAATTATGTTACTATATAGGATGTGCATTCTTTTTAAGGGAGCTGCCAAAAAACGCTCTCTAAAATTATTCTTATTTTTAATATGCCTCTAAGGGTTGTGCCTCGCTAAATCTAGAATAGGTTTGTTTATAATCCATTTATAATTTTGCTTAAAAACAAAAGATCTATCTAGTAAGACTCTACGATTAGATAAAGAGAATATAATAAGATTTTCGATGATGGGAATAATGTAGAAAAGAGTTTTCAGCTAGTTTTCTCAAACATAAAAAAATATTTTCTGTTCGCTCTCCACTTTCCACGGAACTCACGTCATGTTAGCAGAGCGATAAATGAAAATACGCGTTTACATTCACGACTACCCCCAATAGAGAAGATTATGTCCAATTCTTTAAACAAACTAGAAACACAAGCCTTATCTTTTATTTCTTTCCATCAAACACAAACCACTTTATAACAATTTTAAAAAATCCTCTAACATACTCTATTATTTACAAGTGTTACAATTGAAATAGATTTACCGTTAAAAGTGTTATTATTCTACAGAAACCGAGCGGCCATTATTCATTTTGCTTAGTACTTCGTTCACGTAGCTACGTTATAATTTAGAAAATGTGAACGTATTTTTTTATTAAGTAAATATAAGTTTATATTGGTTTTTGTAGTTGTAGGGACGGCGATGTTTAAATGCGATGAGTGTGGGTTCTGAACGAATTATTTTTATGTATGTCTTTTATGTTTTTACTAACTAGGCACATTGTGGCTCCAGAATTCTGCGTAAAATGGTGAACGGCAGTGTCTTAATGGCACCAGGGTGAATTAACGCTAGGTACGCAGATTCTCTATGTTGTACAGAAACAGAGTGAAACTAAAAAAATTTAAAATCAGATTTCAAGTTAAGTCTAGAATGTTATTCAATATATTTTTCATAACCAATTTGAAAATGATTTATTTACAATGTTTTACTGTAAATATTCCATTTTTAGTCAAAAAATAAATTAATTTGATTTCTTTGCTTTGACAGACAAAACGCAGTATTAACACTCAATACTCAATAGGTCAATACTCAATATCTATCCAAGAATATAAGAATAAATAAATAAATCATCTTCACGCTGTATCCCGCACACAGCAGGGTAGGCAGAGGAAACCTAGTATTGAGACACTCCGTTTCCCACCTTCTGCCGAATTCTGGAGGCATTGCGTGTTGAGCAGTTGAGTCAACGCCGCGACACTAGAGTGAAGAAATGGGAATTTAAATAAATATTTCATCTCCTCGAGTGGGTTTCGAACCCAGAACCAGTCGGTGTCACAGTCACACTTTATGCCACTTCGCCGAGACTGGCGAAACACCATTCAATACGTTTGATTTATCTACCCCACATTATGAGAAATGCCTTAGAATTTAGACATGTTATATTTTGAGAAGAAATAGGTGGAGTCTTCAAACTCGGCAAGTATATTGTTGTAACCAATAAATATCAACGGACGGACACTTTTATGGGTCGGTATAAAGAAATAGCTAAGCTTGAACGTTGCGAAATTAAAACTCGACTTACCAAACATAAATCAGTGGCGGCTCATTTGCGTTTTGTGTATAATTCAAAATGGTTTCGCTTAACCGACGTTATGACATGACTGCTTTTTTAGATGTTTTCGCCTTTTAATTGTTGTTTTTCTTTTCATTTCGCATGTAGCAGGGTAGATAGAGGGAGTCAAGTATTAAGGCACTTTGTTCTCCACTTTCTACTGAATTCTGGAGATTGAGTATCGGAATTCAATGCCGCACTTTTCCTCATTATCATTGCGAGGAAATAAAATGTTGAATATTTTATTTACTCGAGTGGGAATCGAACCCACAACATATTGCGTTTAAAATCGCTTCAATTAGAAAAGAAAATACTCTGGAGGCATTGGGTGTTGAGTGGCGGGGCTCTGCCTCGAGGCCAGAGTGATGAAATGAAAATAAAAAATATTTAATTAGAAATTTGAGGCCAGTGGCCGTGGCACAGGGGCACAAAGTGTGCTGCAAAATCAACTGATTATGCAAATGCGTGGCGTTGAATTCCACTACTCTGACTGACAAAACGCAGTATTGACACTCAATACTCAATGTCTCAAAAATCAGGCAGAAAGTGGTTTCTTTAAACTAGATTCTTGCCTGAGTTCCATTACTCAACACGCAATGCCTCTAGAATTAGGCGGTAAGTGAACAGTGTGTCTTAACACGAGGTTCCCTCTCTGCTGTGTGATCCTGATAGCAGTTACAGTCAGATATTTGCTAGCCTCACACTTCACGCTTTACATATTTACATAAGCATATTTAATTGCATAAAATCAATAATAAGGTACAGTTTTAAAAAAAAGCACAGTACTAATTAGAATTGAAAAGACCGAGCCCATACAAAGTGAAGAAATATTATACAATGTTGCAAAGGTCTCATAAATAATATAAAAATATCGCTTAATTAGTATTTTTTAAAGTAATTTAAAAAATGAATTAAATGCCCGTTAACGTCCAAATAACTTCTCGGTTAATTACATTTAACTTGAGCTTATTCTAACGAGTGGTTTCTTTTTGTTTATTTTTAACTTCACGCTGTATCTCGCACATTGCAAGGTAGGAAGAGGGAACAGGGGAACTTAGTGTTAAGGCACTCCGTTCTGTTTAAGACATTTTGGTTACGTTTTTTTTTGTTTGTTTTATAAAAAGCGATTCGTCATTGTATAGAAACAATATATAATTATAAGTTTAGCATCGCTCAATGCGAAACTATGAATTTAAAACAAAAAATATCAAAAACAATATTTATCTACATTTTATGTATCGCCAGAATTTAAAAACCAAACTGCACTAAAAAAAAACATATCCCATTTATTTAAAACATTGTCTTACACACATACATAAATAATAACATATTCATATCTATGTCCAGAACTATGTACCAGAACAAACGACGGCAAAACTCTTCACAGCCCTCGAGCTTCAGGGTTAAAAAAATATTTAAAAAAAAATCTCTAAGTAATATATTCGGCGAAAGGAAACGTAAAAATAATAATATTTTACATCCAATGCTAAAAGTGAGGCGCGCGGTATCATTCCGACCGATGGCTGACGATTTACGGCCACTTAATATCGAGGCAGCCTTTCAGTAGCGCCTGAGGGCTTAATTTAATATGTCGGTAAAACTGTACAGGCGTTAAGAGATTGGAGTTCAAGTATTTAGTACTTAGTGGGTATCTACGAGTATATTATATACCCTCTATATATACTAATAGAAGGTAGGTGATGCATCGTGATGCAGGAGCAGCTGAAGTGGATTCAATTCTCACTCAAGGATATTTAATTTTTTAATTTCTTCGCTCTGCTATAGAGGCTGGCAACGCAGCTGTAGCCCCTCTGGTGTTGCCCGAGGTAGTGGGCAGTGGTGATCACTTATCATCAGTTAACCCGAACGCTCGTTTGCCTTGTCATTTTACCATAAAAAAGAGGCATAGTTCGTCGTTGAGTTCCACCACTCAATACGCTTTGCCTTCAAAATTCGAAAACCAACGTCGCGTTTTGACTAATCTGAGTGGAGAAACAAAAATTGTTAAAATTTACTTACAAGGTTAGAGATTTAAATACAATACTGTCATATATTTTTTGTATTTAATTCTATTATTGCACAAATTAAAAATGA
This sequence comes from Heliconius burneyi, assembly GCA_018247715.1. NCBI lineage: Eukaryota > Metazoa > Arthropoda > Insecta > Lepidoptera > Nymphalidae > Heliconius > Heliconius burneyi. Next base: position 16,050 of record DWGR01000936.1, read on the forward strand.
TCATAATCGATAATCGAATCCCCTATAACGTTAGTCAAAACACCTTCCCTTCATGCGTAGTACAAAGAGCCTTTACATGTATGTGTGTAAAGTAATCTTATTCAAATAATGAGATACGCTAGCTAAGCTCGTAATCTAGATGTTGTGGGTACGAGTGTGTGTGTCCTTACATTGTTATATAGAAGAACATTGTAATTACGTTTCTCTACATAACATTCAGTTAAAAAGATACTGTATTAAATGAAAGATAAAAAATATATATTTTTTAAAACTGATTTAAGGCCTGTCCTAGTACAGGGACAACGGTAAACGCTATAAGTGTCCCACGTCGTCATTTTTTTTTTATATTTTCATTTTTTCGCTCAACGGGACAAATTGCATCATCGAATCCCGACACGCAATGCGTCGCCGAAATTTGCCGAAAAGTGGGTAACGGATGTATTTTAATGGGAATGAAGTGTCTTAACAGTAGGCTACCACGTTTTGTTTACTAAGCGCGGGATACAGCGTGAAGCTATAAAAAAGTGTTTTTCTAGACAATCAATTGCTTAAAAAATCGGCCAATTCCAATCGGACTCGCGCAAAAAGTCCTTACAATTATTTGTACAGACGCCAAAAACTCACGTTTATTCTATGGGAGCCTTAATATTTATTTCATGCAACAGACGGATAGACAGATAGTTTTAGTAATAGTTTCGCTATAAAAATTGAGGCCGCTATTGTGCAGAGGTTATAGCAGGGGCTTCATATACATTTTACCATGATACATCCAGGCGATCTTGACATACTCCTAAATGGTTTTGACAGACAGACAGACAGACAGGCAGACCAACAGACATGCTGACATAAGACACGTAAGTCTTATGTCGTCCGTATAGCAATAAAGTGATCCTATAAGAGTGCCGTCTTTTTTGTTCTGAAGTACGGAACCCTAAAAAATATAATTAATATTGAGTTGACTATTTGCTCTCATGATATTTAAAATTTATATAATTTCTGCAGCTTTAATAGCGAGGCCATAGTGAAAAGCCGCACCTGCTGGATGACAAACATTTCTATTTGAAATACGAGTACTCAGCTCTTAGACTTCATGGGAAGATTTCGATAAATGTGGGTCACTAAAATGCCACTAGCTTGGAAATTATTTTACTAATATTTTTGTTTGTTTTCTTCTACTTTCACTATTTTTTAAGTTCTTTATGCTTATTTTGTATTATGATTTTACTCGATTTTTCACCTCACTCCTTTCACTTTAACCGTTATTCACTTTCTGTTTGCTTGGAAGATATAACATACTAGTTGCTTACCTTCAAACAGAAAAGACAGAACTCGCCTGCTAAAGTGTACTTCGTAGCATTAAAATGTAAGCTTTATATTATTATTTGTATAGAAATTAATATTTTATAAAAAATCAAATCAAATTACTTTCACGCTGTACCCCATATAGCAGACTAGACAGGTGATGCCTAGTGTTAAGACACTCCATTCTCCACTTTTTGCCAAATTTTCGAGACTTTGCTCAAACTCAACTCAACGCCGCGCGTTGTCACCAGGACTGACTATGGTATTTAAAACGTAGCTATAAGATTTTAATAAAATTATTACCCTAAGTAATAAGTCAACCCACAACCGTCACGTTTAAAGTGACATGCTGTTCCAGTACACCACGCCAGCATCAATATATTTCTTAATTTTTTAAATTCACAAACACACTCAATACATATACTGAATACATAATATTAAACATGTCTACTTGCCAGAGCGCAATCTTAGGCCCCCATTCTATGGTTCCTTTTAAACGGCTCCTTTTCACAAGACTTGAAAGTCCTCGATTGGTTCTTTGAGACGCTTTCAAACCATTCATTAGAGTGGATGACACTCGAAAAGTCATAGTTGGATTAGACTTTACAAAGGTTTAAAAAATGAAATTGGTGGCCACCGTGGACTTTACTTCGGGAAAAGGAGAAATATTTTATTTTGTCACAATAATAATTTTAATGAACGTGTTTTTTTATACTTATTGTTTAAACAGACTCGCGCTCATTTAACAAGATACTTTTATTTTTGTCCTTAAAAATACAAGTTTCATTGTATTTATAGAGGAAAGGGTAGGTCGTCGTGGCGTAGAGGCACAAGCGAGCGACTGTGAATGCGACAGTTGTGTGCTTGTTTCCCATTCGACGAATGAAGTCTGTGATGTCGAGGAAAAGCGCAGCGTTGAGTTCCGCCACTCAGCTCACAATGCCGCCAGAAAAATTCGCTCGTAGCATACAATTCTAGAAATTCTCTGTTTAATCATATAAATTTACAAGGGAAA
>DWGR01000937.1:0-18364 GCA_018247715.1 Heliconius burneyi
TTACTGTCTTATCAAACAATACCTATATTTATTTTTCTGTCAATATAATATGCAGATGTATTTATTTTTCTGTTTAAGGTTATATTGACAGACCTTTACAGTAACCTTTTAAGCTTTTTTATAATTTATAAACTAAACGACGACGACGAAGCTTATATCATACACATTGAGATTTGAAATCGCAGTTTGAAATAGTAAATAAATAAATCAATCAATCAGCTTCACGCTATATCCCGTACACCGGTAGGCAGAGGGAACATAGTGTTAAGATACTCCGTTCCCCACTTTCTGCCGAATTCTGGAGGCATTGCGTGTTGAGTAGCAGAACTCAACGCCGCTTGAACTTTTATTATTTTCCTTTACACTTTTTATAGTAAACACTTACTCAAAGTATTCAAGTATTTCCCAACGATTTGTTGTTTGTTGCTGTTTTCTATTCTTTTCTCTCTCTGTATTAATTCTCAATATAAATATTCACCCATTAGTACAATAATTACCACATTTATATTATTCATAATTTGGTTCTATACATTCAATATACACAAAGTAGAATATCTTTACAACTGGTAAATAAGTATATCAGAACTAAACTGATATGGGAAGGCGGGCTTGATAATGTTATTCCTTGACCTGCTTGAGACTGTAGCCGAGACAAGTCTAGATGAGTTGTCTTGTTTGTATCTATCTATCTATATACCAATAGATAGATTTTACTAGAATGCCTAGTGCATTCTAACATATGAATTCGGAATTTAAACTTGCAGACGCTTGATTTTAATACGAGGCTTAAATTAGTCCTTAAATATATATTGAGTAGTAAAAACTACATAGAGTAATCGCGGCACAGAGGCACAAGCCACTGTAACCGCGACAAGTTGTGGCTTCGATTCCGGGTCGAGAAATGTTTCATATTTTAAGTTCCTTGCTCAGTTAACGAGGCAACGACATTGGGGTGAAAACCCCCACTGAACATGTAATACATCCATAATTGGGAAGAAAGTGGGGAACGGAGAGTCTTACCACTATCTTCTCAGACTCTCTCTGCCTACAATGTTAAGCAGGATACAACGTGAAGCTAAAAAAACATATGTATATTAATTGATATTTTTCCCACAGTATTCGACTGCAGCGAGTATCGCCGCAAGCACATGGCGCTGTACGGCAGTCATGATATCTTTCGGGCGGACAACCAGCAGGGGTCGGCGATTCGACGCCAGAGCGCTCGTGAGGCCGTACAAGACGCTGTGCTGTGGCTGAAAGAAGGAAATGGCGTTGCTGTAAGTGATGTTATTGTTTTTATATAAGATATTATCATTATCATATAATATATTTACATATATTAGACTACATTCTAACAGATAGATGAAAACTAATGTTACGTTAAGAAAGTAAACGAAAACTATTTGAAAAATAATATTTATTTATTACAATTAATTAGAAAAACGATACACACACACACACACACACACATATATATATATATATATATATATATATATATATATATATATATATATATATATATGACTAATTATATATTTATCATGGGTAAGTAGATAATAGTAATTATGCTATTTATTGTCAAAATTATAAGCATAAATTATGGATCAAGACACCGATATAACGTAAAGCGTGCTACCTTTGCTACCACATAGAAGGATAGAGCGATCCTGGAAACATAGTGTTAAGACTCTCCGTTCTCCTTAAGACACTGCCATTCTCAACTCCATCGAGTCCTGAAGGTATGATTGCGTGGCGGAACTTAACAACGCGCCAACGTCGTTACCAGAGCGAGGAAATCAATATATTTCAGCTCCTCTAGTGAGAATCCTGCGCCACGACTAGCGTAGATAATGGAAACGTTTCAATAGAAACAATTAACAACTTAGATAGTCAATTGCTTTGTTATGAAATCTTATTTGAATTGTACATATTATTGCGAGAATTGCGCAATTGTTTCCTTTATACTACTTATGTATAATTAGACTGAATCGTTCTGTTTTCAGTGGCAATATTGTGGAGTAAACAGCTAATGTTTATTAGGCGAGGTCGAATGTGCAGCATAATACGTAGAAGCTAATTAATGTTTTCATTTCTTGGCTCTGGTGTAGAGGCAAAGCGAGCAATGCCTCCAGAATTCGACGGAAAATGGATAATGGAGAGTTTTAACACTAGGATCCCTTTGTCTACCCTGATGTGAGCGAAAAACAGCGTAAAGCTGTAAAGATATATACATATACGTAAGAAATACAATAAAATCCGGGCTCCGGCGACCAACCACCTCAAAAGCTGGCAACGCACCAGTAGCTCCTCTGGTGTTACGCGGTGTCGTGGGCGGCGGTGATTACTTACTATCAGGTGACCCGTACGCTCGTTTGCCATGCTTTTTCCATAAAAAAAATAATAATAAAATAAAATAAAACGCAGATGCACACTTTTATTTGTTTTGCGGATTTAGTTTAAATTTTCAATCGCAGGAACGGAAATATACCTGTAAATATTTAAAAATACGAATTCAAGTGCCTTCATAAATGGCTTCATAAATTTTATTTTTATTGCTACATAATAAACAGATCATTCTTTTCTACGTTAATTTTAGCTTTATGACGCCCGCTCCACCTGTAATTCTGCGTCGTTAGTTTTAAATGACAATTAAATCAGTAAAGAGAAACATAATGTGAATGTATGAAAATTTCAAAAATGGAATAAATTCTTCATTTTGTTACAGATCTTCGATGGCACCAACATAACAAGGGAACAACGTCGCGAGCTCCACGACTACTGCACCTCAGACATGGGTTTCAGGATCATATTCATTGAATGCGTTTGTGAGGACCAAGAGTTATTGGAAAGGAATATTATTGAAATTCTCCATTACTCTGCTGACTACAAGACCATGAGTGAGGAGGAAGCCATTGACGACTTGAGGAAGAAGCTTGAACATTATATGCGTCAATACGAACCTATTGATGCCAATTTGGAGAATATAAATTTTGTACGTGTTGAAAATATGGGAGAAACTGTCACTGCTCATAAAGTTGCTGGACAGAAGGAGTCGGGTATCCTAGGGTACTTGTCCGGCATGAGAGCTCTCCCACAAACTTTGTATTTTACTCGGGTAGGTTGATTTTTTTTTGTTTTCTCATGTAACATTAGATATTTAAGTTTGAATAATTAGAACCCAATATTTATGTAACTTAAATTTAGAACAGTTATCTGATGTATGATTTTTTTTATTTTTTCATGATTTGGATCATATATTTATTTAATCAGGCTTGTTTTGAATTAATTATCATAAGATGGAGTTACGATATGATAAGATTGTATAAACGTTTTATATTATGAATTACAAATCCATAATCCATTCGTTGGTCAACCCATAATATTTTAAACTATTGATAATTTTATTTAACATAACTTAACATAATATGTTATTCTGACTGTTGCAAAGGCTGCCGATGGAAATCAGTAAATAACTTACATAAATAACTATAGTTCAAATAAACATGCTTTGGAAAACATACATTTAATAGATAACACATTATTTAAACAAACTTGAAACTCTTCGACTGGAATGATATAAGGATTTGTTTTCATAATACGATCTTCATAATACGATTCTGTTATTTTATTTTAAGCATTATTTATTATATTGGGATTACTGAACTTTAATCTGTGGCAGAATTCTTTATCCGTATTTAACTTTGACTAAGTCCCTTTATGATTGTTCGTTATCTGTTGTTCAAATATAATATTTCCTTATACATAATGCGTCTATTTGCTCATTGTTATGCGTAATAAGCGTTGTAAATAGAACCTACATTTAAATCGCGCCTGTCAGTATATGGAATTTGATAAAATGTCATATATTTTATGTACATTTAAAATAAATATTTATCTATATGATTGATATATCTTAATATATCATATGAAGATGAATATATGAATTATAAGCGACTCTAAAACGGCTCCGCCCGGTTAAACTTATTTTTATATTATACAAAATTTTGACATTTATGTGTAATCCTGTTATATAAGGTATATTTTAAAGTTCATCGAAAGTCGTTCAGCAATATTTGCATGTAAATAGAATATTTATATTTACAGTATTAGGAGAATTAATCGGATTATAAAAAAGTCACCCTTAAACGTCAATAGTACGTAAAAAAATACTAACATTTTTTTTTATCAGTTATCGGCGAGGACGAAGTTTTCAGTACTATGATATAGATTATGTAGAGGAAAAATAGAATTTTTATCTAGACCCCATTCATTAAGAACGGTGAGCGCGCTTACATCAACGGTATAACATAAATTAAAGTATATATTTTTTATATAGAAAACAAATCCTAATCTACTTAATATTAAAAAACAGCAATATAGATTAAATAGATCAACATAAAAGCTAATTTGAACTCCATTAATCAAACAGCACGGCGAGAGCGAATACAACGTTCTGGGTCGTATCGGAGGTGATGCGGTCCTCTCACCCCGCGGACAGAGCTACGCGCACGCTCTCGCGGAACATATGAACGAACTGGTCGTACAAGAACCATTGAGTGTGTGGACCTCTGAACTGAGACGTACGAAGCAAACTGCAGCTGAAATAATGGCACCGAAGAGGGCTGTACGAGCTCTTAATGAATTGGATGCTGTGAGTATGATTTATCCTGATCTCCACTCGAGGAAATGAAAACTTTATATAAATTTATATTTTAAATTTTTCGCTCTGGTGTCGAGCCAGTCTTTACACGATACCTACGATATTAGGCATAAAATGGGGAACGGTGTGTCTTAACACTTGTTTGCATGTACCCTACTGTGTGCGGTATATATGCATGAAACTAAAAAAAATATGATTCAAAAACCGTGCATTGGTTTTATATCTACTTTCATCTGGGACATTGAATTTCAGAACTGGAACATGACCTTATTATTTAATGAAAAACATTTATATCCTCTTAGATGACACATTGTCTCGTTAAATTAAACATTTCTTTTTCGTTCGTACACATCTCCCTTATTTAGGTTAAGTGACAATTATTTCTGCTTTCTTAATAAACATGTGTCTTTAATAGGGACATCTTTTAAATTGTTTTAAAAGATGTCACTATGCTTTATGCGTCTAGAATTCGGCAGAAAGTGGAGAACGGATTGTCTTAACAAAAGGTTCCCTCTGCCTACCCCGCTGTGTGCGGGATAGCGTAAAGCTGATTTTTTTTCCATTTATATCCTTATAAAAACAGTTCTTTCGTTCCATATTCATACAGGATGTCTATAATCGATATAACTTACTTATTTTTGTACTACGTCATGGTAGCGTCTTTGATTCCTACGACATCATTTTTAATATTATTCCCCAAATCTTGATTCTCTGTAATTATTATTTCGTAAGTCTTATTGATCTTAAATTAATTTTACTTTGTTTGTAAACGCATTGTTACTATTATTCTAAACAATGTGACGTCGCCTTAATAAATTATGATTATCGATACACATGTCGATATATTGTAGAGATAATTAGATAAATGTAAACAATCAGTAAACATCCTGTATGATGAACAACAGAAGATTAAGAAAACTTATTTGGTTTCATTCATTGATCAGCTTGAAATATTTATAAAAAAAGAAAATACTCAATTTAGTTAAATAGAAAGTGTTATGCTTATGTAAGAAATGCAACCAGTAACCACTGCCTTACGATATATATTTGCTTAAAAATATAAGAACTAATCGGTCAATAGCTCTGAGCAATATAAAATTTACAATTTAATCATATCATTGATTGTGAAATAAAAATATCAAAGTAAAGACGTTAAATTGGTAGAATCATTCGCATTACTTTATCTACAAACGCTAAGCGAATTGGCTCAACTGCAAGAAATACCAAAATATCCTCACGCGTATTTTAATCTACGATAGACTTCTCGATACCAACTTGAAGTGGAAAACTACTATTAAAACCCAAATGATTCATTTATAACAAGTGCTACGCGGAAAATTCTATGCAATTTATTATCAAAACGAAATCGTGGAAAGTCCACTAATACTTCACGCGAAGTCGTAACTTTCAATATAAATTGCGTTTCTTTTTCATGAGATGAAACTAAAATTGAATCGCTTTCTTAAAACATTTTTAAAGGAAATGTATTAAACTTTTGTTTTAAATAGTCTTAATTCTTTAACTCTATGTTTAAATATTTCTTCTTCTGCAGGGTATATGTGAAGGGTTGACCTACGAAGAAATGCAAGAGCGTTTCCCACAGGAGTTCGCTTGGCGTGACCAAGACAAGCTGCGGTACCGCTATCCGTGGGGAGAGTCCTATATAGACATCATGACCAGACTGCGACCAGTCCTGTCGGCTCTGGAAGATGAACACAATGTCGTCGTCGTCGGCCATCAGGCAGTACTCCGTTGCATGCTTGGATACTTCTTGGATGCTAAACTTGGTACGTGAATTAAATATTTTTGTATTTATTTATTATTTTTTAAGTGTAAAAAAATCTATATGATATACACAGAAAATAATTCTCCTTATATAAATTCTTTATTGCATTTTGTCACATTAATACCATAAAATTATTACATTATTGGCTTCTGTTAAATATAAAGTGTAACAACATTATGCCTAAAAGTTGCGTGAAAATTTTACTGTACTCCATTACTTTATTATTGAGTAATTTGAAAAATTGTTACACAAAAGACATGAAATAGTGTGCCTGTACACATTTTTTTTAATATGACCAAGATTCAACATCTAGATTTTTCTCTATGCAGCAGGAAAACTGTGGATAACATTTCAACGGGTTGATTAAATATTTTATCGATCGCATTTTATGTGACGTGACTTAGAATGTTAGCACCGCCAAGTAGTTCGTAGCGTCTTCCTGTACTTCATTGCGTATATATGTATCTATAAATAGTTATTTACTATCTGTATGTTTATACCAAGAATATAAAGTAAACATCATGTCACATAAAATACATTGTTTTGCGTGACCTTACATAATTTGTATGGGTATCTTCTTTTTACACATCTTTTTTTATCTAAAATGTACCAAAAATAAACGCTTGTTACATTTTGATTGATTAGTCTTAATTAGACCATAGAAACATGACAACGCCACGAAACCTGTATACATACCTAAACAGAAATTTAAGTTGAAAGCCGTCGTGATTAGACGAGCTATAAAATATTTAAAAGAAAACTTATTACGACCATAGGACATTTTTTTTTCGAACAAGTCAATGATGTTAGCCCTATTGGCTATTACAGCGACACCGGTTGGGTAGGGAAGAGGGTACTCTGTCCCTGAAGAAATGCAAGCACTAAGTGGCTGCCTGTGAGGAAGTCGACAAATGTAAGGGCGCCCTTAGCGGCACTCGAATCTCGGCTTGCGGCCGTCCAGCGTACTGGACCACAGGACATAGATAAAAATCTTTCTTAGGAATTTATTACTGTAAATATTATGAATATTGAAGACAGAGCACAGTTCCTAGTTCTTTAAATAAATATGCCAACATAAAACATTACACATACTTAGTGGTTTTTTATGTCGGATCTCCTTAGTATCCTACTATTTTCAAATAATAGAATAATTGACACTTTATATATATATTTTACAGATGAACTGCCATACATGAACGTGCCTCTCCACACCATCGTGAAACTTACATCCTACGGCTACAAATACAAAGTGGAGATGATCAAGTTGCCCATAGACTGTGTGGACACACACCGCAAGCAGCCCAAGGTAATTTTTGTTTCAGTGCAATTTATGTTTCACGCTGTATCCCGCACAAAGCAGGGTAAACAGGGAAGTCTAATATTAAGGCATTTCGTTCCCTTTTAAGTCACTTCCAATCCCCTTTAAAGATACTTGCCTCCAAATTCCACAGGCATTGCGTGTCGAGTGGCGGAACGGGCGAGTGTTTGGTTCGTTGCCAGACCGACGATATAAAAATAATAAATATTTCATTTTCTTGAGTCGCAATCGAACCCCTAATCTGTTGCGTTTACAATCGCATGAGCTACGAATGGTCTCTATTATTTAAGTTAATTTATTAATATTATTAATATCTCTATTACTTACATATAATATTTTTTAAAATATTCCAATAATATCAATTATTTATCAATCTGCATAGCAATTATTATCAATTCATTTTTGTATTCTTACGATGTAACATCTAGAAAAAATTTTAAAAATAAAATATCAAGTATATCACATTATTGATCGTTTGCAAACATTCAACATGGTTACATCATGCAGATAACGTATCTAGTAATTATGCTCTGCCATTTTAAAAATATATAAAAAAAGATAATATACGATGTTTGTGTTGATAATGAACACTTTTATAAAACCTTTTAGATCTATATTTATATTTTTATTTATATAAAAATGCCTATGCATATCTGCTTAGCGATATGAATTTATAAAATTTAAACAGACCAGTAATGGCGCAGAGGCACAAAGTGTGACTGTAAACGCGACAGGTTGTGGGTTCGATTCCCACATGAGAAAATGAAATATTTATTATTTTCATTTCTTCGCTCTATTGGCGAGGTAAAGCGCAACGTGAATTCCGCCACTCAACATGCAATGCCTCACGAATTCGGCGGACCATGGGGAATGGACTGTCTTAACACTAGGTTCCTTGAGCCTACCATGCCGTGCAAGATATAGTGAAACACTAAAAAAATTAAACAATAGCTTTACGTTTAAAATTGATAAACGCAATGTAATATCTAGAATAAATCCGATTTTTATATTTTCAGAATTGTTCAATCAATCGCAGTACTGCTGACGCGCTGGTCACGGTCCCGTCTCACTATGACACGCTGCCTTCTAACCTATGGCAAAACAACGAAGCACAACTTTAGGCCACACACCGACGGACAGACACAAATGTCCGCGGTACAACAACTTAGAACCTACTGCGAAGTGTGGAACCCTTCGCGGTTGATCCAGAATGTTCGCCCGAACATATCTAATGCTGGCTTAACTCCGGCATGAAAGTGCATTTATAGAGCACAAAGTGAGTTTTTCTATATAGAAAAATTACGACAAAAGCTCTCTTTTTTATAAGATTGTATGAGCTGTGAGATGTGACGTGTGGTTACAAGTGTTGCGTTCGTCATTGTGAGCCCAGCATTAGCGGCGTGACAGCGACAGATGTGACGTAACGAACGTTCTATTTTTAAAACGCAAGACTGAAAGGTTTAACGTCAATAGTGTTAGTTAATCAATTTGTGTTCGTATTTTAATTATTTTGTCTTTTTTATTATTTTAATACTAGCTATACACGTAATTTTAAGGCATTCTTAAATTATATTCAATCAAATTATATTTCATATCACAATAATAAGTAATTCATGTCTTTTTATATTTTTATGTGTAAGATTCTTTTTTAAATTTTGATGTCTTATTTTACAAATTGTCAATCGTATTCTTGTGTTTAATAATAAGAATTTTATTATAAATTTTATTTTATTATAAAGTAGTAATTTAGTTGCATTATTTTAATGTTAGATTATTATCTAATTTTAATATGTATTGCAAATAGATTTATTGATGGAAATTTGCCTGTTGAAGGATACATTAATATAATTTATTTAAGCCTAGAATTAAAAAAAAATGTAGTAAATATTATAAGTACCTACATCATATTTACTACTTCTAAATGAAAATCGATACAGTATAAGAATTTAATTTTTAATTCTTCTATTCCTTGAAATGCAGTTTATTGGTACTTAGTTCAAATTACGATAATTATTAATGACGCCAATGTAAAGTGGCTTATGTTTATTACCCTACCCTACCCTCTATGTCGAAAATATATGAACAAATCTTAAGGTTGCAATCTTAAGGTTGCATTTGTAGCCCTAGATTAATTAATTTAATAAAACTGGCAAATAAGTAGACAATAGAAATTTAATACTTTTTAGTATTGGACGTTAGAGTTTATATAGATTATATTACTCCTAGATAAAGGTATAATCAATTTAAAAAGTTATTGTCAATTTATATTTATTGAGAATAAATACATAACTAAGCTTATTCAATTCTAGCTTAATATTTGTAGATTCTTTTATAATTAAAATATTGAATTAAACAGGCCTTTTATTTCAACATCTCAGTATATTTTTTTACAATTTTTTTAATAAGGACCTAAATATATTTTTATAGTTTCATGCTGTATCCATAAAATAAACCTTAGTATCAATATATAACCACAAATAAAAAATACAGTATACAAACTTGTAAAGATTTTATTGTTATAAAAATAGCACATCTATTTTTATACTTTACAAAACATTGATAAACATTGATTGGTTGTTATCAATGTTTTGCAAAGTATAAAAATAGATGTGCTATTTTTATAACAATAAAAACTTTACAAGTTTGTATACTGTACTTTTTATTTGTGGTTATAATATATTGATGCAAAGGTTTATGATACGGATTCAGCATGAAACTAAGAAAACATATTTAATTTTTTCTTAAGGATTTAATATACTTATCTTAGATTTATCTAAGACTAGCGACCCGTTTGTGGCTTCACCCACTTGAACTATATAATTTTTTTTATTATTAACCTATATTATTTTCATATTGTAATAAAATTATCCTAAATCCTATCCTAAGCTTTTATTTACAAACCTACACCAATGAGAAGGTTATCAATTCGATTTATTTAAAAGAAAATCACAGATTTTTGCATTCATTTCACTTCAAAACGGTATCCAGCCGAAGTCACAAAAGAAAGTCACCTCAAATTTTTAAAGGATTGTTGCTCCTAGGATCAATCTACACTTTTTCGACACCTCTGTGAGGTGTCAAAAAGAAATACTGTAAAAGCTGATGGCACCATTGATGGTTATAATTGTATTTTACGCCGTGACTGTTTTAATATTTATAGTTTATTTACTGATGTCATCTTTATGTCACACCCACATAAACGAACACCATAGAGATATTTTCTGGTGGGCCTGGACTTTAGCTTTGTACAGATATGATTCATTTCATTCCCTCTTATAAATAAGCATCTTTTGAATGCACCTAACGAAATATAAAAGATATATTTTTCTAAATAAATTACCTGGATTAGCAAAAATAACGGATTTTAACATCAATTAAGTGTTTGTGCAAGTGTACAGGACGGCAGACGAATCGTGGCCGCTCTGAAGCTGTATCTGACTGCACAGATTTGAGGAGGATTTGGTCTTACTTTTATTTTCTTCTCCAATGAACAATGCGCGATAGTTCAGAAAACCTTTAAAATGGCCACGAATCTTCAATGGCAATTATTTAATTAATAAGTTGGCTCGTAAAATAATAAGTCCAGGGCCATGGGCGTCTCTAGAGAGATATTATCATCTACAAATATGTTCGTGTAAACATTTATTTTTAAATTTAGAGGTCAATCTTTTGTAGGTGAAATTTTTGTGGTGAGCACAGAATAGCAATTCTGAGGTAGCCACGGCCTATTCGGTGTCTTCTATTTCTTCGTCCAAGCTAGAGCCTCTACAAATGTTCTCGGTCTGTCCACAGAATAAGTAAGGCAAAGTATCGGATACGAATATATTTAGCTTCAAATTAATGATCATTACTTTTATTAAAACAAACAAAATATCTTTTACCATTTCTTCGTAAAAGTTTGAATAAGATTGCAATAAAGAGGTGCTGTACAACCTCGCACATAAACCAGCACTACTTAAACCATATTGTCATTCATCACATTCAAGAACATTGTTATAACAATAAAACACTTCTTAACATCAGATAAACACTACTTAAAGTTACGAATCGAACCATTGATTATTAATCGATAATAACCGATACCTTTTACTGCTTGTACTATGCTGTTATCTTCATATGCGTTTGTGAAGTGAGAGGCTCGACCGTGACTTATTTCATTGACGGATGCTGTGCTCTAACCCACCGACCCCCGGCGAAAATATACGCATTGTCATACAAATCGCACTCACGCGCACACGTCGCACCTTAGCGATGTTTTATTTCTAAATGTTCTGTTTTTTAATACTAGGTGTAGTGTATATGTGTGAAGTTGATTGTGAAGTTTAAAAAGAACCTGAACTGTTTTAAAGTAAGTGATTTTTTTTTTCAGTTCGATAATTGTATGAAGTCTCGATTAAAAAGTTTAATTAAGCGTAAAGATTATAATATGGATTACATGATAGCTATAAAATATGTTTAATATTAAATAAAATCGATAATGTAAAAATATTTACTTTGTACACAATAACAAAAGAAAACGACGAATTGAGGATTTCCTTCTTTTACAGAAGTCGATTAAAAAGGTTTTATTTTCTTCACGATAACCTAACTATTTTACATTTAAATAACAAAAAAAATCATGAACGATATCATTGTAATTTTTTGTATTATATTATTGTGGTAATCGATTTTTCAAGTTATTTATAAGTATTACGTATTATAATTTATAACCATAGCTTGTAGTAAAGACTAGCTATTGCTTGTATTTTTACCCAAAATTTAATACATTATTATATAAGAAATAATTACATCGAATATGGATACCATTTGTTATACACATGTTATTCTCAATTCGTACCTAGAGCGATGGTTTAAACGAGTTCGCCTTGGACTAAGAACGAGATCGAAATGATTTTGGATTCATTTATCTTTGTTGACCTATAAAATTTTTACCAAACTACTTTTTAAAAATGTTATACTGTACTACTGTAGGACATAAATTCGATTAAGTCGCATTTGACGATCATTTCATTGTTTTCTTCTTAAACTTAACGCTATATCCCGCACACAGCAGAGTAGACAGAGGGACCCTAGGTTCCCTCTGCCTACTCATTAATTAGTATTGTGATATTCCGTTGCCAATTTTCCGACAAATTCTGGGGGTATTGCGTTTTGAGTGGCGGGACTCAAAGGATTACCTGGATACGAGAAGGAAGTTATGAACGAAGGTTAAATATAATTATTTAATTATACATATCATGCATTTCTTGCAATTATGATATTGTGAAATAGCATATTGTGATATTCCTACCAAATTAGCTGACACTGGTATTATATCTACTCGTAACTTTAGAATTTGCATTTTTATAAATATTCGTTATTATGTTTGTAGAAATATCAATTTCTATGTGTTTAAATGTTCACAATTAAAAAAAATCTGTCAAATGCGAGTGGGACTCGCATACCGAGGGTTGCGTACTAATTTCTGGACTGTTCTGTTCTTTTTATTATGGCGTTCCGAGCGTGCCAGGGTCTGTACGTCAACGGGTAGTAACATACAATTTGAAGTTGTTAAAAATAAGTGAACGTATGCACTCTTTTTGTATATATGAAATGAAATACCTATAATTTATAACTTTTCTGATTTTTTGCTTTGTTTTTATTGTAAGTTTTAATTTCGTGGCAAATTTTAGGTCCACGGGAAGTTCCCTATACGGTGTGATTCCTGCAATGTTTCATATTTCTATATAATTTTATATTGTGTTTGTTACATAGATATAAGTGTATTTGTATTCGAAAATAAATTAGAATTCATTAGAAATGATTGTTTGTCAGGATAGTCTTACGACTCTAATGGATTGTTTATACTAGAGGACTTATCATTAGATAAGTCCTCTAGTATAAACAAGTTTTTAGTCTAGAGGACTTATCTAATGATAAGTCCTCTAGACTTTTTGTTTTGACCAATTGTTTTAATTAAATAGTCCTCAACCCCTTTGTAACATCAGTTCTAGTTAAGCTCTTCCTCGCTGAAGTGTTCTTAGTTATAAAAACATTAGTTCTAGTTAAGCTCTTCCTCGCTGAGGTGTTCTTAGTAATAAATATTATAAATATATCGTGACGCTGCGCAGTCGTTATTTTCGAGGTCCCTTCTGACCTCCGAACATTACATTCCCATAAACGGCTGTATCTTTTGATTGCGTTGGCTTGGACGTTTTATTTTTTGAGAGTTCTAAGGGAAAGCAGACCTGAGTATTTGATATAAATTTCAGCTTGCTATCGCGACGCTTTCCGCAGAAAAAGTGTCTTGACAGAAGGACGGACGCACGGGCAACAAAGTGATCCGTTTTTTCCGTTTCGATGCACGGATTTCTAAACATACCTTAATTATCTTGAGGTTCTTCTTACGCAGTTAAAATATTTAAAGCATACCTGGTTGTCGATACCAATTTGTGTAGGATGTTGTTCAATTTCTATACAAATTGGTATCGACAACGATTCGAAAACTTTTCGATAGTTATTCGTGCTTGGGCTACTAATATAATCAATTATTTACAAAAATATGATGTCGAAGTTCATACCAAAAATGTAATGATAAAAATATATTATAATAATGCACATTAACATTTTGTATCTTATATAACCATTTTCGTAGAATTTCCTACGAATAAGAACTAATATGAAACGTTAATTATTAAGTTTGTATTTAATTTTATTTTTAACTAGTGAGATAATATATGACACTAGTAAATAGGGTCGATACCACTTGCGTACCTTCAGAAAGCTCGTCAATCTCCACTTTAAAGGCAACGCACCTGTAGCTTTTCTGGTGTTACGCAGAGTAAAACAGCTGCTCTTTTCAAAATTGAGGTCACAATTTTATTGATTAATACAATGGTAGCTATCCTGCATGAAATTCAAATTATTTTAATTAAAAACATTTTTATCCTTCAAATACTCTAGGATGGGTACTCTCGTTTGCCTTGTCGTTTCCATAAAAAAAATGTCAGAAAATATAACACCAACCTAGGTGTGAGGCTGTTGTGGCGCAGAGGCACAAGCGAATGTATACGCGGCGATTGTGAATTCGATTACCGCTCAAAGAGGCAAAGCGCGCCATTCAGTTCCGCTACTCAACACGCAGTGCCTCAAGAAATGGGCGGAAAATGAGGAACAGAAGTGTTTTAATGAGGAACGATAACTTCTCCCTCTACTATCTGTGGGATAAAGATGGAATTTGTGGGATAAAGTGAAATATTCTTTCCACGCTGTGGAAAAAATATTTGAATATGTGAAAGTTAATATTAACCCGAGTGCACTAGTTACCACTTATTGACAGTCTACTATCACCAGCCAATATTTACAATTTAAGCGTAGAAAATTATCGTAATTAGAATAACAATTTTTTACCGTCTCCTGATTCGATTCCATTTAACCATGTTGCCATTGACATGCGCCTATGAAACTTTTTGAGATTATTTTATATTCTAAAACTTATAATTTTTAAAATTACTTCTAGAAAAAAATCACCAGTAACTTTTTTGCGCTACAGCCCTCGAAAATATTCGAAATAAATGTGCTCTTTTAAAAAATATTTTTGTTTCTATGTTATTTCTCAGATTTGTAAGCCGATATCCTTAAAACATTACATTATACAAAAGGCCTACTATTGAGCTATATTAAGAAAAAACCCCAATAGTAGGGATGTATTTGCCAATTTTTTTCAAGAATCCGATTTTTTCCAAAAATCACAAATTGTCAAATATTTGCCGAACAACTGAAAATCAGCTAACATACATGGGGTTGAAATGAGGTACTGGGTAGGTACTGAGGTCCTGTACCCATAGACAACCGTTGATCCGTCGATCGTGTTACAATCTGTATAATTATTACATCAACCAAATGTAAAGGACCAAACCAAATCCACAGCTTAAAAAATGCTAGAAAATCAAACAGCAAGACAAATAGTAAAAATAATATCTTATCTAAAAATAATATCTTATCTTACTTGCAAAAAGACAATTATTACAAAAAAAACTTAAAATTAAAGTAGATCAATAAAATTTCACCGTACTGCAAGTTGATAAATAAACGAATAAAATATGAGTACGCTACACATAGAACTAGCACTATTGAAAAACATCTTGTTTTATCTGGCTTTTAAAGAATTATGAACAAATAAAACTTTATTAGAACGTCACGATAATAAAGAGCAAACCACAATTCGCCGGAAATGTATTTTAAACATAGCGACTGTTTTCTATGAAAATCTCTACAGTGAACATAACAGCACTCATTACATTAATGGAAGGTGTAATTTCATCAGAACAACACCATTTCATGTAAAAAAAGCCACTGACGCAATAAATAAACTAAAGTTGGGGAAGAACCCGGGATCGGAAGTTCTTACAAATGAGGCATTAAAAACTACTTCCAAATTACGAGCGACCTCCCTAACCCATATGTTCAAACGTATTTTAGAACCAGCTGCTGCACCTAAGCAATGATCTGAGTATAACGTAATTTTAATTTATAAAAAAGGAATCTAACTAGGCATATAAAATTATAGACCAATATATTTGCTGCTTTCTGCTTATAAGTTATTTTCCCTTATAAATCGCAGAATGAGTGCTATTTTGGAAACATAATCGATCACATTCACTCACTCGAACTATTAATTGAAAAGTATCAAGAAAAACAGAATACTCAGTACATCGCTTTCATTGACTACAAAAAGTTTTTTCACACCGTATAACAAGCAAGCGTCTG
The DNA here is from genome assembly GCA_018247715.1 of Heliconius burneyi. NCBI lineage: Eukaryota > Metazoa > Arthropoda > Insecta > Lepidoptera > Nymphalidae > Heliconius > Heliconius burneyi. The sequence continues at coordinate 16,516 of DWGR01000937.1, forward strand.
GAGCACGCTAGAAGAGTTAGAGGTGAATACTGAATATACGAGTATGTGAGTCATCAAAAGTATATACAAAAATTGCTCAGGTATAGTAAAACTGCAAAAACTCGATCCAAGCTGTCCTATTAAAAGAGGCGTGAGACCCACTGTCTCCAACATTGTTCATCGCAATCCTAGAATTTATAATAAGAAAGCTGGATTGGAAACATTCAGATTTAAATATCAATGACATACCTAAGCCAGATGGCTTAGCGTGAAACGGAGTTCCCTTTCGCGGAAGCCGTGGTACTTTTCTCGGAGTCTTGCGACCAACTTCTGCTCATGATTCAATCATTAAATAAACACAGTAAACGAATAGGCTTAGAGAAGAATTTATCTAAAACCATGATAATGACAAACGGCTCAAATAAAAGAGGAATCTCGGTTAATAACACTTCAATATACAGAAAAATATATATATTTAGGAAAACAACTAAGCTTTGATAGGAAAAATAACGACCAAGAAATAAAGCGACATATTCGACTAACCTGGAATAAATATTGGAACCTAAATGAAATATTTAAAAACACCCTTCCAATAACGTCCAAACTCAAGTTCAAAATTATAAATTTGTGCCTCTTACTATGTTTAACATAGTCTGTTGACATCTGCCACAGTTGGAAATTTATTTCAAACACAAGGAACAAAATAAGAATATGTCAACGTAGAACAGGACATGTGGGCCAGAAAGACTCAGAGGATGGCCGCTTACTAGACGGCAAAAGATAATTAGGTGGGCTGGTTTCTCTTGGAATAAAATTGCACAAGATTGGGAATGTTGGCAAACGTTAGAGGAGGTATTCGGACGGCTCTCGCCAATTGCCGGTCCGCGAGTCCCACATAACCTGCCCGAGTCCCCACTCGGGCCGATATCCGTAACAGGATTTCCTCACGAAAAAAAAATGGTCTTAATGTTAATAATGTTGTAAATAAAAAAAAACTACATATTCTTTTTTGTTAATTAAATTGTAGCTTTAAGGCTTTTTTTATTTTATTTATTTATAAGATAAGAGCTAAAGACATTCGACATTCTACAGAACAAATTCAAGTTAATAAAACTAAATATCCATTTTTTTATTGTTTATTGTAGAACTTAAAAATGATCTTATTTCTTTTGAGCAATATCTGATTAAAATATAATGTAATACTTTACAATGTATTTAATTTTACAGAATGCTGAACGAACAAGATTTAATGGTAGCTAGAGCACTCGCAGCCGAATCTCGAGATAATTCACCGGGAGGATCTCCAGGTCCTTTGAGAAAAAGTACTTTAACAAAGATTGTTGATAAATTAAATACTTTCAGGTAAATATTTTTAATTTTTACATGAAAAAAAAATATAATTTTGGTTATCTGCTTCCAAACGAGTGCTTTTTATGATATTCCTAGTAAAAATGATGAAAAGCAAAAAGATGATGAGCATGCAAAAAAAAACTTTTGAAAGACAGTGTTTTTACTTTTATACAGATAATTATTTTTTTTACGTTTGGAATTTCGTCAAACGTCAAAAAATTTTTTGACTTATATGGTACTTCAAAGTTAAGTCAAAAAATGACATTACTCGTTAACTGTCATTTGTCAATTCAACTTCGGGAATTCTTTCTTGTTGTGGTTTCTTAGTCGGGTTTGTTTTGCATTAACTTTATTCTGTAATTGTAACTGAAAATGATAGTATTGTTTTTAATTAAAAATGTACAACTATTAGTTCTGTAAATGTGATAGATGATTATGATATTTAAATGGCGGATATCAATAAATAAGTGTTATGAAGATGGATAGAAGAAGTAGAAGTAAATCGAGACAACCGGCTACA
>DWGR01000938.1:0-18362 GCA_018247715.1 Heliconius burneyi
CAATCTCAAAACGAAATTTTTAGCTTCATCCAATGTCGTAATCCAGTACAATATCCTCTACAATATTACACGAGGTCGTTATCGTTACCGGAGTCCGTACCGTGTGTTGAGACAGTTCGGATACATGGAAGGTACGTCCGGGTACACGCGCGAGGATACGTGAGCTGAAAATTGTTAACATTGTCGTTAAATACTGTAACGTGATCCTGGAGAACATTATGATCAACATATAAAAATTGAAACCGAACGGCTTCAGCGTCTAACTGCTAATGCGAGGGTCTGGATTCGATTCCCAGTTGGACGAATGAATTACTTTCAAATGTTTTAAGGAAACGTGTGAAAGCTTTTGGGGCCTTGAATCCTGTACCTTTATAGAATATTTTTCTTTTCTAAATATGGACTAAGATTTTAAAAATGCAAAGAACTATTTTTATTTCCTCAGTATGGTAACAAGACAGAGGAAGGCGTTGATTTCCACCACTTATCACACAATATCTCGAAAATAGACCGGATAAGCAAGGTTCCTTGTTTCTAAAATAAAGAGATGCCTAAGATAATTTAACAAAAAGGTTTATATGAACAGCTGATCCAAAACGCGGTGGTAGCCTCCTGTACTAAAGTTAAGTATAATCTGGTAAAAGTTATGAGTTAATCTAAGCTATTTAGATAAGTAAATATCTAGTAAATATCTCTCTAACTAATATTTGAGGTTACTTCGACAGTATTTAAGATCATATCATACAGATAATATCAATCAATCGTCAATTTAACGCTAATCACCACACAGTTTCACGGTTGTCTACCAAAGTTAATAGCCTTAGAATCTCTGATTAAATATTATTATTAGTCAGGATCTTCCTGGCTTGGTAGAGCTCTAACTACGAATACGTCTATTGTGGGATCGACTCCCTGTCAGGGGTATGAATTATTTTTATTTCCTCATTTTGGTAACAACAAAAAAATGCTCTACTTAATATGAAAGATATCGTATGGAAAGTGAAGAATTTTTGTTTACCTCCTTTGGCATGTGGACTACAACGTGAAACTTTACTAAATTCTTTCTTAAAAAAGAGTGTTATATCACTACGAATATAAAAAATATGGTCAAATGAATACACTAAGTATGTACGTACGGTTATATAGGAGACGTCCAAGTATACCTCAATTATTATGATTTCACTCAGCGACTGTGAGTCCTCGAGTTAATGCGTACGACCGTTTAGTCTTTCATTAACCTCATTCCGTCAACTATTCTTGCTATTCTATTGTAGGAATTAAGGATAGGGACTAGGTTAGTTTTAGAAAACAAATAAATGATAATTTATGTATTTATTTGTACGGCAACGAGTTTGTGTCGAGTTCAAATGAAAAAATAAAACATTTGACATGCGTGTAAAATATTACCAAGGCAACCCTTATATTATTTTATTTACTTTATTAACTTTAATAAGGATTTTATCTTTTTGTGAAGTTCATATTTTTGTAGCGTTATGCTATATCCCGCACATAGCACGATAGGCAGAACCTAGGAACCCAGTGTTAAGATACTCTGTTCCCATTTAACATAAATGGCGGAACCCAATGCCGCGCTTTGCCTTGTTACCAGAAAGTAGAAATGAGAATATCAAATAATTCATTTTTCCGAGTGGGAAATGAACTCAGAACCTTTTACAGTACACCTGCGCCCCTGTGCCATGACTGGCCTATTTTCGATTTTATTGTACGTGGGTTTTATATGTAGGTTTTATTTCTATCACACCGTGCCACGCTTACAGTTATATTCCCATTATTCCCATTGTATTGGAAATAATCTTGATGTGTCATAAAAAAGAATTATGGTATGTTTTTCCTTAGCGGTAGCTAGAGAAGACGAGGATCAAAACTCTACGGATTCTGCACACCTCTTTCTCCTCGTCCACTTTGATCAACCTTGACTTGACCTTTCTCCTGCATTATAGATATTGTGCTATAGAAGGACTCTTACCACACACTCTTGCTTCACAAATCTTCGACGAAACGTCAATTATATTAATATTTTAAAAATAGTTGATAATAAGAAAAAGACAAGCAAGACAATATTGATAAACGCAACCTTTATAGCATACAGATCTAATGGATGCTTATATCTGTATTCAACATTTCATTACGTGGTCATAATATGACCGAACAATAACAACAAGGTGGTACAAAATTGAACTCTATTCTTTCAGACATAAGGCAGCCACAATCTATTCTTGGATCCAAGACGACATATTAATGATGACTTTGATTGATACGACAGACGAAGCGATTGTATTTCGCTTATCTGTATTTAATTTGTGCCCTAAATATATCTAAGTACCTAATATATCTAGGATATCTAAAATATGAACGTCGTAGCTCAGTGTCTGACTGTAAGTTTGGCAGAAGTAAGTTCGAGTCCCGCTTGCAGAAATATATTATTATCATTTCTTTGCTCTCTTAATAAATCAAAGCAGTGACAGAGTCTTGAAAATTAAGCTGTGCGTGGCGTACGATGTACATATATCATCCCTCTGTTTCCTGTGCTTACTCTATTATATGTAGATTGATACAGTATGAAGCTTAGTGTGTAAGTACAAAATAAACTTTATATAATATAGAAATCTACAAATATTATAATACAATAGTATACTGTTTAACCAAATTAAAGGATAACAAGCAGCATTCATCGCAGCGGGACGTCAGATGACGAACAACACGCTGTTCAGTCGAGCCCGTAACAAAATGAATATAATAGTTATTTAGATTTTATTTTTAAAAATAAACCTTTATAATGCATAGAAAAGTAAATGGACTACGTGATCCTAAATTTTGATGTGATTTCCGATGTGATGTGGTGGTGAAAACAACTTTTAAGCTTTCCGCGTCAGAAAAGCCAGTGGAAGCTAATAAAACACTCCTTTGCTTACTTTCTTAATAAATATGAGATATTGCGTGTTAAGTTGCGTAACTGAACGCCGAGTTTTAAATCCACGACTAATTATATGTAGCAATATCGTATTTACATACGATATATTTACCAAATTATAAAAATATATATTTGAAGAAACGTCGATAAGAGGTAAAATAAATACATTCTGAATACAAATTGTGTTCGATCGGTATTCAGTTATTATAGGCTTGCACCATTTGGCAACGTCATTCTTTGTAATGAGCTAGTTTGTTCGAATGATCGAATATTCGATAAGTAAACAGTGTTATTCTGGATGTCTGTTCGTTTATAATGTGTTTTCTACGATCACATTTTTTAAAAAATGGTGAGAGAATGGAATAATATCCTAATTAATTAAATAGCCCGGCTGTCTGGAATTCAGGCGAAAAGTGAAAAACAGAACTAAGGACATAGTGATCGTTTTTCCTATCTACCCTGCTATATAAGAGAAAGCGTGATACTAACTAAATGAATAGGGTGAGGAAAACTGTTGAATATGAAAGTAAAATATCAAGAAAGCATCTACAGATATAACAAATTGAATTACAAAGAGTATTGTTACAGAGCTAACAGCCGCACACGTGTTGTTGGTACAGACTGTTATAAAATAGCAAAATCGATATTATTAAACAATAATCATAGAAAGATGAATGTTATGGAAATATGATCTCTTTGGTCAAATATGTGGGATCACTTTAGCTTGCGGAATTTTCAGTGAAGAGATAGCAAGAATAATTAATACCTACTAGGAGAGAATGAAGAAAAACGAACACAGTGCGTTTGGGAACATTGATATAAAAAAACATAAATAATAAAATAATATATAAAGCTTTATTGGCCTCCCGGTCAGTATGAAGAGTTGGGTGGCAGCGGATGAGGCAAAAGACCCGCCTGGAAAGCATAAGTAGAATATAGTAATACAATACAGTGATGTTCGTAACAACAATATGTTCTCAGAACGAAAATATTACACTTCATACAAGTGTAATTAATTACATGACGCATATATCTTGTAAAAATAGTTTTGTTCCATATTTCTGTTCATGATAGGAAAAAATTAAGTATCTTTAAAAATGTTTAAGTTTGTTATACCGTCTTCGTTGCTCAGCGTCCAATTAACAGTAAATAACTTCATAGCGTCACAGCGCAGATTGTAAGCGCGACAGTTGTGGGTTCGATTCTCATTCGATAGAATTAATTATTTTCATATCCTCGCTCTAGTAACAAGACAAAACATGGCGTTCAGTCACTCAATAAGCAATGTCTCGATAACTGGGCCGTGTATGACAAACGTGATAGTCTCCTAATATTAGATTTCCTTTATCGGATTTATTATATCCGAAATACAGCGTGAAGCATAAAAGTGTTGTACTTACATAAGTTATTATTTTCACAAATTTTACTACTTTGTAGAATAAGAAAAAAAGCAGTGATGGCTCACTAACTTAGTACGTAAATTATTACTTACTATAGTTCTCTTTACTATTTTTCCCTACGGTAGCTTAATACGCAGCAAGAAATAAACTCTGAGCCCTTAATGCGTCGTCACTTCTATGCATCGAAAAACAGACAAAAATAAAAAAAATATTTAAAAAAAATACTCGAAAAATATGACTGAAATAATGAAGTTGGTATAAAAAATACACCAGAATAACAATTTTAAAATAAATGTCTTTAATGTACGCGTAACTGCTCTTTATGGATTTAACATTCCGTGTGATAATCATTTTGATGACTATACATGGTGTTGCTCATATTTAAACGATATTTTTAAACAATTGTTTTATATGATATTTTTTATTTAATGTTTCCTAATTTTTTAAGATATTGCATTAATTACAAAACTTCATTCCTGTATCACCGATACATTAGTTTGATAAAGAATTAAGTAAATAACTCAAGAGTTCTCCTTATTTCAAAACCGTTCAATATTCCGGTTTCGAGTAATGAAAATTATATTTATAATTAAACTTATTATTTACTTGAAACTAAGAAAAAAAATTCCTAAAGCACATAAGATAGTAAACCAAACGGAACGGTCAATTGATTTTTTTTTGGGTTTACTTATAAAAGCTCACCGTAAACAATTCTATTTTTACTCTAACGCATGTATTATTTGCAATTCCTCTCTTTGGTTGAGCGTAGAGTTGGCGTAGAGTTCTATCATGTGACGTGCACTATTTCCAAACTTTAGCGAAAAGGGGAAACAGTAATCTTAATACTATGCTCCCACTGCCTACTCTGCTAGATGAAGGATACAGTAAGAATACAGCTTAATTATTGATAAGCTTACAGCATAATCTAAAATATAAATTTGATATTTTCAATACCTCGCTCTGGTAACGAGGCAGAAACGTCGAGAACGAAAGTGAATGGAGTGTATTATCTCTAGTTTGCTAGGTTCCTTCCGCATATATATTATAAAGTAAACTAAATAATAAATAATCTAGAACAGCCTGTATATAAACGGTCATTTAAAATAATTTTCCTTCGAGTCCTCACAAATATATTTATTTACTGTTTATGCAAATATTTGGCTATTACACATCAATCGTGACGTCATTTTATTCGTTCCTGTAATTTTTATAATTTATTGAAATCAGTCTTTCCATCCATAGTGATTTCTTTTTTTTTTTTTTTTATGGTATAAGGACAAGGCAAACGAGCGTTCGGGTCACCTGATGGTAAGTGATCACCGCCGCTCACGACCCCGTGCAATAGTGATTTCAATGATGAATATTATTTTTGTTGAAAAAAAAAATCAATATCAGTATAGTTTTACATTCGGATGAGTTTACATTTTGAACTCATAACATAACTCCGTCTGTCCGTCTGTAAAGACCATTTCTCTCGAGACTGCGAGGAGGTATCAAGTTGAAATTAATATCAAATTTTCAGATCTATGGTCCCTTGGTGCACAGATAAAGTCACGCTTCTAAGTCAACGCAATGAAAAGTTACGATCATTTATGTATCGATTTTGCTGCATTATGTATGAAATTCTAAGTGACATCGTGTCTTTTTCGATAATAAAGTTTCTTTAAACCTAAACCTAATTCACTTCATAATCAAAACTTATAGGGTACTTCCCGGGGACATCTAGTTATGAAATTATCATATTACACACAAAGGGAATTATCTCAAAAGGGACAATCTTTATATGTTTGTCTGCTGTCTAAACCAAATTCAGTTGAAGCTGAATGGTTGTATAAGTTTAAGGTTAAGTAATGTATAATTTACTTTAGCAAATATGTTTGATTGTTATGTATTTGTAGTTTGTTTTAAGGGAACGATGGGACTGACATTTTTGTACTTTATTTACTTAAAAAAAACCCTAAGTAAAAAAAGATTAAAAATATATGTTTTTCATAGAAACAGATGTTTTTCATAGAAACAGATATAGAACTTATATTTGTAGTTTATTTCATACAAAATAAATGTATAATAGTCCACAAATTAAAGCTTCTCAAAATTTATAAATAGCTTTAATATTGAAATTGATACGGAACCCTCGGTTCTCGGTAAGATATACGAGTCTGACTTTAAACTAGTTTTTTTAATAATTTTTAACACTTTTTTCATATTTAGAACGCCTGAAAAAATATTATGGAGCTATATCCATCATAACCATTGAAAATTAAAGAAAACTATTATCCAAAATGTCGTAAGAAAAAAATGAATATATCAAACGAATTTGTATCACGCGAGTGGCGTGTGATCCCGCCACATGTTGTTCCCATAATTTTACATACTATTATAATGTTCTAAATAATAAAGCCGTTGTGGCGCAGCGGCAGCAGCATCTAACTATTGTGGGCTCAATCCCTCCACTCGGAGGTATATTTAAAATATACTCGTTCTAGCAAAGAAAAGTCTGGGATTCGTCCCTCACGCAACTTTTTACTAATATCTCAAAAAATGGACTGAAACAGGAGAACGAAGATTACCAATACTACATAACCCTCTGTCTGTCCGTGTTTTTCATTTTATCAGAGCCATAGTGACGAAATGGAGTAACTATTAAATATTTTTTATATGTTCTTTACATGAGTTTGGATGTGAGGAATGGATGATTTGGTAAAAAGATAAATGATAAAAAGGAGATTCTGAATTAAGCATCTCCTTTTTATCATTTATCTTGGTATATTATTTTAAGGATATTTATAACATTTGGATAAATAAAATTATACAAATAAAAAATACGGGATACTGCCTGAACAAGTTTCTTACTTCCTTGCTTGTTAAACTTTCTCTCAAAAGCTAAAATGTCAAAATATTTTAACCTATAAGCAAATGTCGAATTTAGTGTCGAACCTGTAACCAAAACAAACAGTATTTTTGCACAAAGAGAGACAAACAAATAAAAACTATTTACAATGATATATGTGCGTATCCACTCCACTCCCCTCTCCAATAAACTTTGAGACATTGCGTACTGATCGACTAGCGTAACTCAACGCCGCATTCAATACACGATAATTAAGCCCATAATATAGTACTATAAACAATTTAACAGTTCCCAACAAAGCCAGAACTTTACAGAGCTGTTAGAGTCACACACTGTTGCACAGTACTGGCTATTTATCGTGGAGTTGCCAAGTCAACTGCATTCTAAGCTTGCTGCATCTTCACACAAGATATATTAGGTACTAGCGACCCGCTCGCGGCTTGGCCTGCTTGAACTACATATTACTATTTTACTAAGGTGTATAACTTTTGTTTTCTAAAAATAATATCATTTTAAAAACATCTCCGAGTATATCTATATTGATGGCCTCGTGGCGCAGTTGCACAAGGGTGTGACTATAACGTACGTAATATAGTTGTGGGTTCGATCCACACTCGAGGAAGTGAAATATTTATTTAAGCTTATATTTTCATTTCTTCGCTCTGGTGTGGAGGCAAAGCGCGGCGTTGAGTACTGCCACAAAATGGCTTAACTTTATTTTTAATAAGCTGATTGTATTAAAACAAAATACACTAATGTTAAAGGAAGCTTGCCAAAATACAATAGTGAGAACTGTCATTAAATCGACTTAGAGTTTCAGAGATTAGCGTTAACAAACGCAAAACCAAACAGCCAAGAATTTCGAAAAGACAAAAACTGACTTTCAATGTAATAATTATTGGGCTTAATTCTCACTCAGAGCAATAAATTATATTCTCGAATTCGTGTAGAAAACGGAGAACAGAGTGTCTATACACAGAGTTTTCCATACTTAGTCCATGGGTTAGCGGGACATGCAGGATAACGCGTGAACCCGATAATAAAATCAATTTTAATTTCAAAATACGATACAAAAATTGCAAACATTGTTTTAAATAATAACATATCGGAAGTGAATAAGTTCGTATTGTAAAACGGTTTTTTCATGAATGTTTGAGCAATGAAACACGACGTTGTAATATATTTTTGTAATGAACGTTAAACTTTATGGTACCAGATGATAACTTTAACTGTAATTGTTCTGTTATTCAATTTTCTTTTTTTTACTGATTTCAAAAAAAGAGTATGTAGATTTATTAAAAATGGCATAAATTTGCGTATTAATTTAGGCTTTTAAGAAAATATAGTAATGTATGAAATGTGTGTATGTTTGAATATTGTTTTGCGTTGCTTATACACAAATTATTTTAATCTACCAACTAATAGTCATATCGAGTTGATATTTTTTAATTGAAATGAATAATTGTAAGAAAATTATGAGATAGATGTGAAGATATTTTCTTCAGATTTTTCAATGGCATCATCATCTTTATGTCGTTAGGTATACGAGATCCGATAAGTAGTTAGCCTACAAATGAAAAACGAAAATTTTGAGTGGCGATTTATTTCTCAACATAGTCTCCTTTAAGGTTAATACACTTGACCCAGCGATGCTCCAACTTTTTTAACCCGTCTGAAAATAAGATTTCTCGAGGTCTGAAAAATAAGCCTCCGTGGCGGTGATGACTTCCTCATTCGACTCAAATTTCTGCCCAGAGAGTGACTTTTCAAGTTTGGAAACAAAAAGAAGACGCACGGGGCCAAATCTGGAGAATACGGTGGATGGGGCAGCAGTTCGTAGCGCTATTCGACCAATTTGGCCATGGCAACGGCGGAGGTGTGAACCGGTGCGTTGTCATGATGGAAGAGCACTTTTTTCTTCGCCAAAATGGAGCCGTTTTTTCTTCAATTCAGCGTCGAACCGGCTCAATAATTCAGCATAGTAGGCCCCTGTGACTGTTTGTGTTTTGCCCTTCTCCATAAGTAGTCGATGTAGATCACACTTTGTGAATCACAGAAAACAGTGGCCATCACCTTTCCGGCCGGTGGCACAGTCTTCACCTTCTTTGGAGCAGGTTCCTTGGTCCTTGTTCCTTGATCTCTGGTGTGTACCAGTGGATCCAAGTTTCGTCGACGGTCACAAAACGACGCAAAAACTCCTTTGGATTAGGTTTAAACAGCCTCAAACACTGCTTTGATTTCCTCTTGCGGTTGCGCTTGTTGTCCGGAATAAGCAAACGCGGCATCCATCGTGCCGTCAGCCCATGCCAAAAATTTCATGCAGGATATAACCCACGCAGTCTTTTGAGATACCGATTCGGCGCTCTGCCAATACGAGATCGTGGATTTTTTTCACGTTATCCTCCGTCGTAGCAGTTTTCGGGGCACCTGGACGTGGCACGTGGCGTGGCGAAACAATTTTTGACGGTCACCATCGAAGGAGAAAAGTCACCGTATACAGTATCCAACCGCCCTTTGATTTCATTTCGCGATTCCCTTTCCAAAAACAAGAATCGAATCACCGACCGTAATTGCTCTTTTTCCATTTTTCTAAAATTCGTGGACACCCTCGCTCCTACACGGAGTCAAAACAAAACTACAAATTCGATTGGACTGAAATTTTGAGGTTAGTCGTCTACAAGAAGGTTCTACACGATAGTAAGTAATATACATATCGGACCACCCTCATATTTTGTATGAATATCATGGAGACTAGTCGTGGTGCAGAGACACAAGCCTGACAATGTATACGCGACGAGTTGTGGGTTTGTTGGACGTTGAGTTCCGCTACTTAACACGAGATGCCACCATAAGTGAAAGTGGGTGCAAAGATTTTTTTTTTCATATACGTATCAACTCAAGTAAAATGCAATACAATAGGTAAATACTTTGAAACCCTTTAAATACTTCTATGCCAAAATGAGTATCAAGACTTCAAGAAGTATTGGAACCGAAAATGTCGAAAGCCGTCTGTAGAAACAATAATGCTATCTTTTTTATCTTCCAAAAAGTCGGAGCATAATGTTTGAAGAAATACTAAATCTTCTTTTTTTTGTATCTTCTACAGCGTTAAAATTCGTAGAACTCAATGTCAAGTTATATCAACTTAAATGACCGCAGTGTAATAAATTGAAATGGAATATTACAGTTGAATCGCATATAGAATAAATAATGAAATTTTAAAAATATATGGTTTTTAGGATTAATATTTTTCAGTTAAAATCAATTCAGTTTTTAGTTGGAGCACTTTTAAAGTTCAATCTCATATTTTTACATATATATTTAACGTTCGACACTAAGCCACACTAAAGGCGATTTACACTAAATAAACACCAAAATTGATATTATAAGGTCATTTATACACATAGCGTCATCCCGTTTAATTTCCTCAACATTAAAATATGGTCTATGTGATAAAATTTATTGCTTTAGCATCTTTCGCTTCAAGCACTTTGGGGTGAGCGAATGTATAACAAACCGTGCGATTTGAGAATAAGGTACGTATTACTAGAGGACTGACATCTGAAAACCTTTTATTTTTCGAGTGAGGGAGCTATTATGAGAAACCTTATTGAAATCTGTCTCTTGAGTGAAAACAAATATTTAATATGTAGGTTAATTTTGAATTATACACGTTTAAGAGTGGGTCACGTCGAAAACTGAGGCCGTTCTGAGAAAACTCTTTTTTTATAATACTGTGTAGCTGTACATAAGTAGCAAAATTGTATTGTTTAGATAGATTTTTTTTTTCAGGATTTATCCCGCATATATAAGACTAGGGGGAACCTGGAAACCCAGTGATAAGGCACTCCGTTCCCATTTAGACACTTCTGTTCCTCTCTTTTCGTTGAAATCTGAAGGTATTAGGTTTTGAGTGGCAGAGCTCAACGCCGCAAAAAAATATTGAATAAATATAGGTATGTTTTGTATGTGTTTGAGAGTGGTTGTTCATCTTGAGTGTAAACGCTATGGCTATGGGTTCCATGTCCAGTTGGGGCAAATAATTATTTTTAATTCCCGTTCAGCAAGACAAAAAAGAGTTTAAATAGTAAATAATTGTAGTAATAATTTTAAATTTTCTTTATTTTGAGGTCTTTAAAATATTATTTTCTCTTATAGGTATAGTTATAAAGTATTGGTGTTTTCTTTTATTATTATAGTTAATAGTTAAATATAATAATAATTTCAATAATAACTCGTTATTTATGTCAACATTTCATATAACAGAGGTCTGGTATATTCAACTTGGTCCTATCATATTCTGAACTAGATATAATTGAGTTTCAATCTCCCAAGGAACTATAATTTACCTTGCGGCTAACATAACAATGAAATGGAATGACTTACATACATACCTCATTCTTAATCAAAGGAACTTTTATGAGGATATATGTGTATGTATGAAGTAATGCTATATACAGGGTGATTGGTAGACACAAGTAATAGAGAAAATCATTTCCTTAAGGGCTCTTCTTACTTGAATGGAATAAAATGAGAATCACTCTGCACTACGATGGCATCCAGAGTGCCTTTTCTCTCCGTTATATCCCAAAACGGCAAAATACATAAGAATCAGACGAACATATTAATATTTTCTTTAATATCAACATAGGTTTTCACAATCACTATATAATAGCTCCGTCGAGGTTTATCGTCGGTCAAAAACAATTTTCTTTGCCATTCGCAGATACGATCACATTAATGGGAACAAAGGTATCACATAAGTGTGTTCAAGTATCTTATTTTCTTATAACATAAGAATCGTGAATAGGTGGCGAATATCTATCTGTATTGGCTATTCCTCTTTTTTCAACAATTTAAAGCTTTAAGAGTAGATGGTTACCCCATCTACTCTTAAAGCTTTGCTAACATAGTAATATATTTAACAAGATCTGGAAAATTTATATATTTTTCGAGATACGCTGCGTTAAGTTCCGCCACGCTACGCACAATGTCTAATTATGCTGCTATAGGTATGCGGGATACAACATGAATATTAAAATATCTCGTAACATACTATACATACTACTCGGGGATTACTTTGAAGAGAAAGAAATTGATTTGGAAAAATAAATAAAGAATTGACATTTTATTAACAAATTCACCTTATATTTTGATCACAGTATTGTAAAATTTTTACAGAATAGAATTGAATGATTTACTATCGTAAGTTTTTTTCAGCTTCACGCTGTATTCCATATACTCGTATAGCTGAGTAGGCAGTGTTAGGACACTCCGTCTCTCACTTTCCGCTTAGGTTTAGTCACCTTGTGCCACTGAGCCATGACGTCCTCTTCTATCGTAGATATATAAAAAAAACGTTGATTTCCACGATTACCCACTGCGCCATGACAGCCCCAAATTTCCTCAAATTTAAATAAATTTTAAGCATCAATTCAATTGTATGAAAGTGTATTTCAAAAACTACATACAAAACTTTTGTACAGCAAATTTCACTTTGAACTACCCTACACAGGTGTCTATATCACGATCCTTCATAAGAGCAACTTTTGAACGTTGCTCTAGCTTTCATTATTCTGATTCTGATGTTTCAGGTAAAGTAGCTAAAGTTAAATTTTGAAATTATTTTCATATAAAACGAAAATGTTTTTGTTGAATTCAAAAGGTATAATAGTTTGATTCATTATATGAAAAAAGATTGTGTTGTATATGTTTTGCAGTAATTTATATGTTATTTTCTAGCTCGTTCTGCGTTAAATTGGGTAAAAAGAAAGATGGGCGTGTCAGTCAGTCCAATATTTTCTAAATTGTTCACCAAATTGGATTTGGGTTAATGATATTAATAACATGAGGCCACCGTATGTACAAACGTGGGACTGTAAACGCGACGACTGAGGGTTCAACTCATACTCGGAGCAATGAAATACATAATATTTATATTTCCTCGAGAGGGAATTGAACCCGTAACCAGTTTTGTTTACGAAGTCGCAAGCTGATGCGCCAGCGCCACCACTGGCCTCAAAGATATTGTTATATAATTTGCTATGGATAATAAGTTTTAAGTAAAATCCGTCGTGCAGCAACGGCACGTCATCTGAATGTAAATGCGAAGGTTGGTGTTTTTATAATCGCTGTATTCCCTATGAAGGAGTGTAAGAAGGCTTAACCTTGTATTAAGGCACTCCGTTCCCCATTTCCTTCGAGACATTGAGCGTTTATTAGCGAAACTTAATGCTAAGTTTTTCTTGTTATAGTAAAAGTCAAAAATAATTCCTTACAGTGATAATCGAATCTAGAACCGTTTCTTTCACAGTCAAAAGTTTTATTGCTGCGGCATCCATTACAACCTGATATGGTTTTCATTATATTAAACACAGCTTGATTTGAACCTGGATATATTTTGAACGAGTAGAAAATTAAACATGTTTGTATACTCTATAAATGAGGTAGAGTCTACTATTATTAAAAATATCATTAAGAAACATAATATATACATACATATTGAGCCTTATAGCATTGCGATGGAATTATTGAATCTAATACAGCTGATTATATGAGATAATAATGTATGACGAGATAATCTAATGATTTAGAATGCAATAAATTATATAGAATTGATTTTAATTAAATTTATATGTATATCATAATTTAGTCTTAACGCAGATATCCAAGCGTGCGGCTGTTAACGTAATAGGTTGTCAATTCGATTCCCAGTGGAGGAATCTAAAATATCCATTTTTAATCGCTCTGGTAACGAGGTCAAGCGCGGCATTGAGTTCGGACACTCAACACACAATGCTTTACAAATTCGGTGGAATATGGGAAACGGGAATGTCTTAATGACAACAGAGTATCATTAGGTTCCCAGGTTCCCTTTGTCTGTCCCCGTATGTGCGGGATACAGCGTGAATCAAAAAAAAAGAAACACCTGTTTAACACACATAAAGCTGCCGCATTATAAACATAAACACCTAAATGTTTATATTTTCAAATAATAAAGAAAACCTTTGTTGAATATTTAATGAGGGAGAGATCGTCAGTCCGCGCTGTAAATGTGACGTTGTAAAGAATGCGCTGTTAACACTTTGTTTGCTTATTATGGAATTTTAACCAGCTGTTATATTATATTAGTACTAAAATTAATATAGTTACATGTATGTAACAGTAAGCAAGACGGCGAATCCACATAGAAGAAATTAAATTTTCTTCGCTCTGTTGCACGCATAGCACGGCGAATTAAATTCTTCAGAATTCGGCGAAAAATGGAGAGCGAAGTGACTTTGCACGAGGTTTCCTCTACCTGCCCTTCTGTGTGCGGAATACAGCATGAAGCTAAAAAAAATATTTATATAGTACAAATTTTTAGCGTCGTGTTACTTTTGGGATTTTTAAGGATGTAACTGTGGTGCTGGTAACTCACTATGAGTTTTTTTTTACTTCATTTTGGAAGCTAGATGAAATAGAAAACTCCTCCGTTAAGCTAGTGTGGCATTAGTAGGCATTAGTGGCTATTGGCAAAACACAACGAAAACTACATTATTAGAAAGATGGGCATGTAGGTTTGTTGTGAAGTATAAGTAATTACAAAAAAAATACCTTTACCCAAAAGAAAACGGGGTTGAACGTTATGTAATCAGCGCAAAACGAAGATGTTCAATGGTTGAAAAAAAAAATGTAGTAAAGGATACCGTGACTCCATGGCGTAGTATCTGGTTGTATATACTATGGTTGTTGGTTCATTTTACACCCGGAAGATTGAATTTTTTTTTCTCTGTCTGGTAACAAAAAAAGCGTAGCGTGGCAACACATTGTGACTCAAATCGGTAAATTGCGAATCAAAAGCGAAATGTGTGGAACAGAGGGTCTTAATAGAGTTAAATTGTCTTGAAAGCTTACCCTGTAGGGATACCACATGAAAAAATTACAGTTTCGTTACATAAATACAGCGTTAAGTTCCACTATCCAAATGCCTTAAAATAAAAAAAGACTATATACATACTACATATAGACCATCATCATGTTTTTTTTAGTTTAACGCTATAGACAGACAGAGGGGAACTGTGAACCTAATGCTAAGACCCTCCGTTCCTTTTGAAATTTTTCCGTTCCCTTCTTTGCCCTGAATTTTGGCACTGTATTGTGGCGAAACTCAATAACGCGGTTTGCCTCATTATGAAAGCGAGGTATGTAAATATTAAAAATTTAACTTGAGTGGGAACCGAACCTACAACCTGTCACGCTTACAGTTTCACGCTTGCGCTACTGGCCTCAACTAAAATTGTTTAGAGGAAACCCAAAAGTCACGTAACAAAAGCTAGACTTGTTCACTTATATTGAAATTCCTTACCTGCAGAAACTCCAGGAGTGCTCTGTCAGAGTTACTATTTAATATATCAGTGGAGAAACAGTTTTCCGTGTTTTGACTCCATTTGAAATGCATTGAATTAAACATATATTTGAGGCCATCGTGGCGCAGTGGTACATTGCATCATTTAATATGGGATGAATATGGGTTCACACCTAGAATAAAGACAGAGAGAACTTGGAAACGTGTTATTAAGACACTCTGTACACATGAAGAAACTTCCATTTCTCACCTTCTATTAAATTCTGGATACATTGCGAGTTGAGAAGCGGAGCTCAACGCTACACTATTACCAGAACGAGGAAATAAAAATATTAGATATTAACTGACCCGGCGAACTTCGTACCGTCTAACTGTCATTTTTTCTCAAATATTAACTTCTTGAAAACGTTACAAACTTATATCTTTTGATAGAGCGAAGCGATTACAATGAAATAAAAATTAAAACCTACTTTGAGTTACTTACAATTTTTTTGTATAATAGTTGTTTTAATTTGTTGTGTACTTTTTACGTGATACGTGTTGACATAAACAGACAAACAGACAAAAATTCTAAAAATGTTGGAAATGGATTCTTTAATTATCCTTTAACACCCTGTAAATTTTTTTTTAAATATTTTTAATTTACAGAAACGACTTTTCTATAGATTTATTATACGAGTAAGTATAGAATTCATATCTTCGATTGAAAATCGAATTCACAACCAGAAGCAAATATAGTCATATAGTTGTAACTCTACGCAACAACTGGCCTCACTAGTATTACATAATTCTAATAATATCACAAACTAAACTCGTATATACCTTAGCCTATCTACCAATTTCTATGCAAAATAGCTTTCTTTTAGTAAATGATTTTAAAATCACTTTCTTCTTGCCTCCTCCATACATATATTGCTATCAGTTGCAAATCTTAATGTTACCAATGAATAATACACTAAGCCGCGGTCGAAGTGGGGTAACATTTTTTGTTTATGAATCATTACATAGCGGTCTTAATGGAAGTCGTTAGCTTTTCTGTTTGGTCGATTTGGAGTCGTTTTAAGTAGTTGTTTTAGGGGAAGATGCTTGAAAATAAATCAAATATTTATTGTAAAAATGACCCTTACTTAGTTTGACAGAGATTGTTTTCAAGGACTTCTTTAAGTAGTATATTTATTTATAAATAGTCTATTTTCATGAAATTATGTATTCATATTTCAGATATATTTTTTTATTTTGTTGTAGACTAAAAAATTCGAAAACAACTAATAACGTTTAAATAGCTCGACTCGGTATCCTGCATCCAGCAGGTTAGACTGACGAAAACAGAAGAACTATCTGTAAATTTTTGGGATGTAGTAGGTTGAGTGGCAAAACATGACATTGTGATTTGCTTTGTGATAGGCTTGTGGAATACGGCTAAATACTGATCACTCCCTATTATAAAGGTAGAACGTATATAGATGGATAGTAAAGCAGTTGATATCAAATTTAAACAATTGACAAAATCTGGCTCTGTTACTAGCACAGCCAGGTTTTACTCCATCAATCTCCAGCAATCAACATGCAATGCCTCAAATTCAGACAGAAAATAGTGAAAGGAGGGCCTTAGCACTACGGCTTATTTGCCTTATATGTTATACAGAACAAATAAACTATAATATATTCATGAAACAATAAAATTTAAGGTAAAGAAGTTTGGAAAGTAAAAAAATTACCTTCTTAATATCTTCTTCTTCTTCTTCTTATCATGCATATATACAAATTTCTTATGTCCTTACAAGTCAATCAACTTCAAAATAAACATATAAAGGCATGTTCAGTTAAAAGCAGTCTAAGATACATACTAAATAAATTCTTCTTCAAAAGCAATAAAACGCCCGTTTCAGTGTACTGCGCCGATACACTGTTATTTATACTGTACGACATATTTAGTTTAGTGTCGTTTTATTAATTCAAATAATAGAAGTGATTTGGGACAAGATTTTCTATATTCTCATGTAGTAATAGTAATAATCGATTTTAGAATTCATCTTGACGCAGTGGTTCGATTCTCACTCAGGGGGATGATTATAGTAATTTTCATTAAGGACTGATAGAAACAGCGTGGTTTGAGCTCCGCCATTCCACATACAATGCCTCAAAAATTAGGTGAGAAGTAGGGAACAGAATGTTCAACAAGTTTCTTCTGCATACCCTGCTATGTGACATGTGTTATGTGGGAAGAAGCATGAAGCGAGCTTTTTTTATAATACATTTGCTTCCAACATCATGTATCATCTTAAGGCCAGTCGTCGCCCAGGGCACAATAGTGCGTTTGTAAACATGACAGGTTTTGAGTTCCATTCCCACTCTAGGAAATAAATATTAATTTTCCTCGCTCTGGTAACGAGGTAAAATTTGACATTGAGTTCCTCCACTCAATATGCAATGCCTCCAGAATTCGGTGGAAGGAGTCTGAATAGGAACGGAAGTATATGAATGGGAGCAATGTATCTTAACAATAGATATACATACCTACCTATATGTCCTTTTTGTGTGTGTGTAAATTTTGTATATTTATATTTTTTCATGTGCAATAAAGTATTACTATTATGTTTCTCTTTCTTATTATTATTATCCTAACAATAGGTTCTCAGTTTCCCCCTGCTTACTCTTCTATGTGCAGTACACATGTGAAGCTATATAAATATGTTGTGATATGCCACTCTGCTTTCTGATTACTTTATTGTAATATATCTTGAGTTCAACTCTCAAAGTACTCTCAAAGTTACTATTTGTATCTTATAGGGTTTGTCACATTTATATTCTGCATTCAACAAGAAAGACACACAG
>DWGR01000939.1:0-18357 GCA_018247715.1 Heliconius burneyi
TGACAAGATGTATCCACTGTACTCGATGCATCAGATTTGCATCACAGGTGTGTGGATTAGATGTCTTAGGGTCGACTGGTCGTGGTGCAGAAATGCTTGTCGGGACATACGTAGAAAAAATGTTTCTTTCCGAACTGTCTGGTAATATTATTGATTTGTGCCCAGTTGGAGCGTTGACTTCTAAGCCGTATATGTTTAAAGCTAGACCCTGGGAATTGAAAAAAACTGAATCTATAGACGTAACTGATGCAACGGGAACAAATATCGTGGTGAACCATAGGTTTGATCGCGTGTTACGAATATTGCCGCGAGAAAATGAGGAAGTTAATCAAGAGTGGCTTTCAGATAAAGGTCGTTGGGCTATTGATTCTTTGGAAGTCCAAAGACTAGTGACACCAATGCACAGGAGCGCAGGTGGTTTGCGTCCAATAGACTGGCATTGCGCCTTAAAAATGGCCGCTAATTTAATAAAATGCGCACCCGCATCAAAATTAATGGCCATAGCGGGTCCTCATTGTAATGCAGAAACTTTGGTAGCTGCAAAAGACTTACTAAATATTATTGGATCAGAAAATACTTACATAGAACGCGATCTCTCTTACTCTCAATCAAGCTTAGACATAAGAGCTGGATATTCTTTGAACGTAAGTATGAAAGATGTTGCTATAGCAGATAAAATACTCTTAGTAGGAACAAATCCCCGTTTTGAAGCTCCGATACTGAATGCTCGAATAAGACAAGCATATGTATTTAACGAATGTGATATTTACGCGATTGGTCCCCGATGTGATTACAATTATTACGTTACTTATATTGGAGATACCATCAAAGATATTACATGTGCTAAGAACATTTTGCAAAATGCAAAGAGACCTTTAATATTTGTAAGTATCGATCAATTGCAAGGTCCTGCTGCTGTTGGTATTATGAGTGAGTTGATTAAGCTTGTATGTCAATTAAAATATCCTAGAGATTGGAATCCACTAAGTGTTGTTACAAAGGAAGCTAGTTTTGCAGCAGCATTAGAAACAGGATGGAAGCCTGGTGGTTTGTCTGCATTAAAATCCTCCAGTCCAAGAGTCTTAATATCATTAGGAGCAGACGATATCTTTTGTAATTGGGAACCACCGACCGATTGTTCTATTATTTACATTGGTTTCCAAGGAGACCGTGGAGCTGAATGCTCGTCTATAATACTTCCCGGTAGCGCCTATACGGAAGCTGGCGGTACGTTTATGAATATGGAATGTAGGACCCAGTTTGCACTTCCAGCTGTAACTCCCCCTGGACAAGCTCGTTTTGATTGGAAAATTATAAGAGCTTTAGCAGAATATTGTAAAATATGCTTATTTTATAGTGACAAAGATTCTTTGTGTTATCGGATGGCCCAAATAAGTCCAAATTTAGTTTATTTTGATACATATCAAGAAAAATTATTTAGTAATTTGATTCCTGAGTTAATGAATAAAGACACGCTCGGAGATAAATGTGGTTCGAAAAACATAGACGTCAGTATGAAATCTTTGAAGGAATATTACTGTTCTGATATATTCACCTATAACTCACCAACTATGGTGAGAGCAACGAAGGCAGCAGAGAAAATGGAAAATTCTACTTATTTTGCTATCTAAGTCGTGTAACTTTGAAATATAGTATTAATTTATAAATATATATAAAGTTAATGAATTTTATTTTTTTGACACAAGAATTGTTTCTCTGTAAAAAAAAGAAACAAAAGAAACAATTTAATTAGACTAAGGATACTTTCCTTATATATATATATATTCTGAATTGTTTCTTTTGTAATAAGACTATTTAAAAATTGTTTTTCCGTACTTCTTAAGGAAGAAAGGCACCCTTATAAGATCTCTCATATTTTTCGTTCGGCCGTCCATCCGTCCGTCTGTCCATCCGTCCGCCTATCATACATTTGTGGTTAAATCCTAAAAAATAATAGTCTTAAATGGCAAAGCCGCCTATTTCGGCAGTATAAAGGGAATTTAAAATCATAGGGTTGGCCGAAAAATTATGAAATGTGGCACAGGCACTTTTAGTTCAGGAAGAAACTATAAAGATATCTCCAAAATTCTGGAGGCATAGCGTATTGAGTAGTGGAGTTAAAAGCCGCATTTATCCTCAAAATACAAACTCATATTTAAACAAAAACCCTGAATAAATATTGTTACGCCTCAGAATCGATCAGTCTTCCTAGCAAATATTAGTTTTCATTTTCTTATGAAATAACATTGTATATACGGTCTTTTCATTTGTTGTCATAATGAAATGTCAAATGTATGATAGTTCATGGTGCAGTTGAGAATTTTCTTAAGGCAAACTAAGTTGGTTGTTGGTTTGAATTCTATTTGAAAAAATGTTTTTAGATTTAGGAGTTAAAAATGTTTTTAAGTTTAGAAATATCTCTTGATCTTCAAATATATTTTTTTGGTCTTTAAAATTGTCCTAGAGGGTTCATCGTCATTTAGCAGTGGATGTAAACGCCAAGGTTGTGGGTTTGATTTCAACAAACTAATCAAAAGACACATGGTGACGTTAAGTTTCGCAACTCAACACAGAATGCCTCAAAAATTGAATGGTGCGTTGCAAACAGATTTCTTTTTACACTAGGTTACCATAATCTAAAAAACTATAAACGGAATAGAGCTTGACGTTATAAATTGATTTTGTTCAATCCTTTAGTCTTTACAAAGGAACCTTTGAAAATTCGAACTCACAATAATCGTGTACGTTCAGAGGCATTCCTCGGAGCTGTATCAGAGTTATATGCCGACGTACATACATACAAATAGCATTGTGTTCTATTCAATATGAGCTCAATAATGTAGCCTGCGGCGATGCTGTTCCATTCTGATTGCCTCACATGCCGGTGCCGGTACTTGCACTATGTAGTAGTGCAAGGGATTCACTTGTAATGGGTTAATTAATAAAAATGTATATTATTATGTATGTATTGTTTTCAGGAATAGGGAATCTGTGAACCGAGTGTTACATAACGTTCATGTTAAAACAATTCCGTTCCCAACTTTTCGCCCAATTCTGGTGGCATTGCGTGTCGACTAGCGGAATACATAGCTGCGCTTCGTTCTGTTTCCAGAGCAAGGAAATGTGAATATTAAGTAGTTCATTTCCTCAAATGGGAGTTTAACTCACAACCTGTCGGTTTCACGGTCGCACGCTTGTGGTCCGGCATCACGACTGTTCTCAAGTAAATTAAATAATAAAATGTAGGTGTTGCTTTTGCTTTTCCCAAATAACTACGAATTTTCTATGACACATGAAACATTATAAGTGTTCGAGGTAACTCCGACCGTAGGTGCGGTGGATAGTATGGACACCATTAACGTATACGAATACAGTCGTCCTGGATAAAGGAACTATTCAATATAAAAACATTTTTGTTGATTCGCACTAGTAAATCCTGAATAATCTCAGGAACTACTACTTCTCCTAATCGACGCCAGCTTAACCAGAAGTCTCTTCAGTTCTATGATATGATTACAGAAAAAAAATGTCCAAACAGGATTTGAATCTACAAATATTAACATTAACAGTCTAGAGCCCAATTTGCGCTACAAGGACTCTTCGTATTTACCTAATACAAAAATTAGGCCATTCAGGCTATAATTAATGTAAGGTACACAAGTTATAGCCTAAATGCGCCTTTATACGTTTATTTATATCTATCTATTTTTTTATGAATAAGTAAAAGAAAATACCTGTCCCTGAGGTTACAGATATTGTAATTATAATAAATTTTCTTAGTAGCTTTCTATAAAAGGGCTTTATATTTTTATTTGTTTTCGAAATATATTTTAACCTAATTATGAGATGTAAAGGTATAATATAAAACATATTATTCTTAAATAAATTAATGTTATCATAACACATAATTATATTCCTAGTGAAGGAAATGAAATATAATAATATTTTTTTTTAATGATAAATTTAAGATTTTCGTACTAGTAATTCTTTTTGACTACCCTGGAATATACTACAAAAAAAAAACAAAAATATACTCATATTTAGAGTGTCAAAGATATCAATATATGTTAGATATTAACACGATGATATTCAGGAAAAAAAATCAAAAACTACAGACAAATTCGCAAGAAGAACTCTAGTGCTTTCTTAGAAAATGGCCTTACAATTTTATGTATATGTAATATACATTCGTACAATTTATTTCTTTTTGAAGGACTTCCATAATGAATAGGACGGACTACACTAAGGCGCGATTAATGGCGTCCATATTTCAATTTCCTTCCGGTCTCGCTTGAAAACATAAAAGATTGAAGTAAACGTTATTACGTGACTTGAAACCCTGATGGCTCCTTGTATAGTTAATTTTTATATATATCTTTATTAATTACGATAGTCCTGTGTTTCATTTATTTGTTGGGGGAAAAGTTATATCTGATTGGCTTCCGGAAATTAGCGGAAAGTGGGGAACGAAACTGTTTTAATGAGAACAACGTATACTTAACACTAGGTTCCAAGCTTACATTACGTATTTTGTGCGTGAAATTGTGTCCTATATGTTGGGAAATGCGAGTCTTAACACTGTGTGTTATGCAGCATGAAGTTATGAATAAAATTAATTAATATTCTCTTCAGAATATAGATATAACAGTGTCTTGACTCCAGGCTATCTCTATGCGAGACAATATGTACGGTTGATCCTGCTAAAATTTTTTCAACATTTAATTCGTATCTGTCAGCCACTACCGTAAGTCCATTAGGTTCCACGGATCGCCACTGTGTACGCATTATTAGCATGTCAGTAAGCATTCGTTTTACTGTTCAGTGATGCATTAGGTTTCAACAGTTTACTACAGCTATAAATAGCTTACCTACATACTTCCAGTTATAGCTATGGTTAATAATATAGCAAAGCTAAAAGGTTTGTTTGGCTGAGCGCACCAATTTCAGGAACTGGTAGCTTAATATACATTTTCTGTATAGCAGGGTAGGCAGAGGGATTTAGTGCTTAAAATATTTTCTTGACATTGGGTGCTAAGTGGTGCAAGTCAAAGCTACGCTTCACCTAAAGGAGCAGAGCGAGGAGATGAAAAAATATATTTTGTTATAGCTTCATGCAGTATACGTGGCGACGCTCGGAGGGCCCTCACCAGGTGGGCTGACAATCTGGTCAAAATTTCGGGAAGCCGCTGGAAGCGGGCAGCGCAGGACCAATAACCGTGTAGATCCTTAAGATCTATGTCCAACAATGGACGTCGAAAAGCTGACATGATGATGATGATGATGAGATATCATCAATTTCTTTTCCCTTTTCTTATAGTTGTGTTGATATTAAAAAATACAAAACTGAGTTCCATCACTTAAAAAGGTGACATGACAATGTCGTTTTTTTACTATCCTGTGAAATCAACACAATTGAAAAAGTACGATAATTTAAGAAGAATGTAGGTAAAAGGATATAATTAAAACAAGATTAATGACATTCATATATTTTGTATTACATATAATATTTAAATAAATAATAAATATACAATGAAAAATTCCAGAGCTATTTAGAGAAAAAAATATATAACTAACAATTTATCTAACTTCTACAAAAGTCATTAAAGTTAAAAAACAAACTAAAATAAAAGCGCTATTCTCACAAGCCCCTATAGTTTGTGTTCCAAGCTTTAAATTATGTGTGATAAGTTCGAGCGGCTTACTAACAACCTATTAAGAAGTCTTCTACTCAGATCCTGGCCTGGTCTTCTATTAAGAAATGAAAATATTAAATGTTTCATTCCCCGACTGAGAATCGAACCCACAACAACGGTTGTGCGTTTAAGTCGTACGCTAGTACCACTGCACCTCGATGGCCTCCAATGTTCAGTAGAAATCAATAATATACATAACACACAAGAAGAATGAAACTTAAAACTAAAGGAAAGCCCTCTAAGGATCTCAAACAATACAACACAATACACAATGGATCAAATTGCGTTACAATCATTCTTATAATAGGTTCTAACATATATATTGGGATGGTGTTTCCGGTTTTATCGGATAAATTATAACGTACCAGCGACCCAAACGCGGCTTTGCCCGCTTTAGTATAAATTATACAAAATATTTCTATAACTTGTAGCCTCTGTGCTATTAATTAATATAAGAGCAATACTACTCTAAATTTTTATCTGAATCCGTACACAACACTGAATAGACAACCAAAATTTTACAATACGTACCATAATATATATATTTCAATACACATAGATTATATTATATTCATTCAAAAATTAAAAAAGTACTTATAAATTATGTAATACAACAGGTATCATTGAAATAACCATATCTTGTCAATATTAAAATTATATTTCAAAATCTCTTAGTGTCTCAAGTCTCCGTCGTTCCGTTTTCCTGGCCAGCATCCTCGTAGCCTTTCACAAGGTTCTCTAATATGAATCGTATGGTCAGTTTATATATGTTTTCAATATTGGGTGTGTACCTGTCACCAAGAGTGGTTTTCGCCGCTTCCAGAAAAGGTTGCTCGATTTTCTGAGAAAGAAAATATGATAGTATATTAATGAAAGAGATTTTTTTTATTTTTAATCGTTCGGACGGTTGTAGGTTCGATTAGAGTACATTAAGTGATGTGTTAAGTTCTGCCTCTCAACTAGCAACGTCTAAAAAAAGTGGGGATTTGAGCGTCTTAACATTAGTTTCCCTCTGTCTACCCCACTTCAGAGATACAGCCGTAAACGTAAAGAATTTAAGAATATACTCTAAAACGAATTAGACCACTGAGCATATCTAACAAAGCGAAAGAAAAACAATGCTTTCCCTCCTAAAAACACAGATTTAGTGACACATATTATATATGTATATGTTGTGTAGGGTGCAACAACAATAGAAGTGAAACATCTCATCTATTTGTTACGTGAGAAAGCCATAATCCGGGTCGGCCTATCATTTAATTACACACAAACGTACTAAGATGAAGGTATCGATGTTCCTTAAGCTTTCTGTATAATGAAAACAGCTTTGCGATCTGAAATGCTGCCACAATCCATTTCTCAATGAATATTTGGCTTCTTTTGAGGTTAAAATTGTGTATTCAAATAGATGGCGTTGGATAAAGAATGAATGGTCGTGAGTTCAATTTCATTTTAGCAAAAATCCAGTACGGCCATCATTTACTATACTAGGTGGGTCATTTTTTTTTGCTCTGGTAACAAGGCAAAGCATATGCCACTTACAAGAAGGTAAACAGAGAGTACCAGAGAGCATCAAGTGTTACGCACCATCCAATTTTG
This sequence comes from Heliconius burneyi, assembly GCA_018247715.1. Classification (NCBI taxonomy): domain Eukaryota; kingdom Metazoa; phylum Arthropoda; class Insecta; order Lepidoptera; family Nymphalidae; genus Heliconius; species Heliconius burneyi. The sequence continues at coordinate 7,293 of DWGR01000939.1, forward strand.
AAAAATATTTTTTTTTAACTATAATAAAATTATTCTTACCAAAAAATTCTCAGCTTTGAACCCGGGTACCTGTCGATGAGTGCCTCCAACGTGTCTAACGTAAGCGAAGAATGTATCCATATCGGCTAGACCCTTGATGCCCTCGTCCAACGTATGCATCACCTTAGTGGCGTGTTCCACTAGTTCTTCTGAACTGACTATGGCTTCTTTTGTTTTGAGTTCACGAAATTTCTCAAAGAGATGCATTAATTCTTCGTTTTCTTCAAACAATCTGAAACAAGCGAATTGAGTTAGCTTGATAAGACAAGAGTAGAATTAAATAGAGAATAACGAAACGAAACGAAACAAAATATGACTGTAAGCGCGGCAGGCTTCGAGTTCGATTCCCACTCGAGGAAATGAAATATATAATATTTTTATTTCCTCGCTCTAGTAACAAGGCAAAGGGCGGCGTTGAATTCCGCCGCTCAGTACGTAATGCCTCCAGCATATGGTGAAAAGTCGCAAACGAAAGTGTCTTAACGGAAACGGAATTACTTAATTAGGTTCCGAGGTGTCTTCTGTCTACTCAATATGTGTCGGCTACAGCATGAAGATAAAAAAATATATCTCGTGGAGACAATTATTCACATCCCTCTCAGCTTAAACTCGGAACGAGTAATATCCCGGGCAAACACACTTAATTCATTTGTAAGAAAAATAACTAGTACTGATTTGAAAAAGAAATAAATGTTCTATATTGGTTCTGAGGTGTTAATTCAAATATCTTGGGAATGTTCATACAAAAAAAATTATAAAGAACATTTTCTCTGAACTTAATGCTACTTTTAATTTTTGAACACACTTTTATTAGGTCGAGCTATAAATAAGTAATTATGAAAATTGAAGAATCTTAATTACACACACATAAATTGTTATATGTTCATAAAACTTGGCTTAAATGTAGATTAGGTGACAATACTATTTTTGGTACCATCGAGCCGGTCTGATAATGGAATTGGAAGACGGCTGATGGAACCTTAGACTGCCTTCTAGTAAACATATCGAGTTTGTACTCATTTAATTCGTCTTATTAATGCGTTCTGTTTAAAAAAAATGTTTTTAGTAATTTTATTTTAACACTTAATATTTCACTCCCAAAAAGCTCTAGCCATATAGTTATACTACAATATACTATAGTAGTATAGTATGGATTTTACAACCTATTTTATATACGAAGTATACTCCACTTGGTAGTACAATTAAATTGAAGTGCGCTCGTCAAATAAAACACAGCTGTTTAAGGACGTAGATAGTTTGCTTTGCCCGAACAAACGATGTCGACCTTAGGGTCTGCGCCTTGTTGAGGTATAGCGCTAAATAATCCTATATTCTAGCTATTATCTTATTGTAGCACTTATTGGTCATTTCGGCGAAGTGAGTCAACGTTTGACTGACAATGTAATAATGGTTGTGGGTTCGATCTGCATTCAGGGGATTGTATTTTGTTATTTCTATGTTCTGGCAAGACGAATCGTTGAGTTCCGACTTTTTATTAAGCTTTACGTTGTATCCCGCACATGGCAGAATAGGCAGTCCATTATATGAAAATAATTATTTTTACTTTCTCACAGTTGAAAACAAGACAAAGCTCATGGTTGAGTACGCGACACCCAATATCTCGAAAATTTAGACAGTGCGTTGAGAACAAAGTCTCAACACTAAGCTCCCTCAGTTCACCCTGTTACATGCGGGAAACTAGAAAAAAAATGGAACAAGAGACAGTGGATTGTAAGATTAATAATGTGTGTTCGCAAACTTGGAATTGATTTCTAACTTGTAACAAGTTTCTTCAAGTGTGCTCGTGATCGGAGGCGGGCGGCGGCGGGCGGCGCGGCAGGACTCATGCAGATGGACTGTATGTTAGACGTTCCAACTACTTTGTCTTTGAAGAGGGATTAAACCAGCGTGGCTCACTTGTAGTTTCTTAGACGATGTAACCTTTTGTTTGTTCCGTTGAAATTCATTGGAATTAAGATCTTTTCTGCTTCACACAAGCTGCATCCCACAAGTTGCCGGGTAGGTACAGGGAGCCTAGTGTTAAGACACCCCGCGCACTACATTTTCGCTGAATTTGCGATTCCTTGCGTGTTGAGTGGCGGAATTCAACGCTTCTTAACGCGTGATATTTTAAAAGTTATTAGAAAAGAAAAGAAAAATAAACAAGGACGATGAATGCTTATGTTCACAAAATAATTCTGGGCTGTGTGGATTATTAAGGTATGTACTTTACTCACACTTACTAGGTACTGTATTCAATAAAAACATAAAATTTTCTAACTTAGCAATTGTTTGTGGATTGAAGTATCCTGTACTTCACAAACTATTGCTGCAATCGTTCCACACCATTCGCATATGTTGAAGCCATTTTGGAGTTTTTGAATTATTACGAGTATTTAGTGTTTGTAGCTGGACACTTTTTCAGCCCTTATTGCATTTGAAGTGATTCTCCTTACTTCTATTATTATGTGATTATATATTAGCATATGAAATAAGCATTTTACAGAGATTTTATTCGATTTTTTCAATGCCAGATTCTTGCCTGTTGGAATCAAACCTATATCTATCGCGTTAATAAAAACACCAAGAACCTTATTACAACTTAACATTCGATCCTTAATTGACGAGAAACGTTAATAAATATTAAGTCTCCACAATAAATTAAATTAAAAGTGACCGTCCAGGAAATCAAACACTAAACTGATATTTAAACGAAAACTATTAATTACTTTGACATTATAAAATGTAAATCTCTAGTGAAACTAAAAGCCGCAACAGTTTTGAAGTTAATCCCTCCTCTGTCCAGCCTCTGTCTATCCTTTGATCCGAGGCTTAACCTCGCTGTTGGGACGGTAGTATTGTGATTGCTTCTGATGGGTTTTGTAATTACATTTTTATGTTTATTTTATGACTTACCTTTTATCTTTTTGAATTGTTGTTTTATTTTATTAAATTGAATTAAATTGTGTGGCTGCGCCATCATGGCCTCCAGTGAGATGATGAAAATTATTTACAAATAATCAATTGCCCATGCGGGACTCGGACCCAAAGCCATCGCGTTTAGAGACGGAGGCTGGTACACTGCGCTACAACGGCCTAAATTTAATACTATAGGTAAATTAAATGCATCTAATATATAGAGAACCCGAAAGTTCAATTTGATTTACTTACTTAGGCAGCAACAATAAATTCTACCAGTTTGTATATTTTAACATTAATTACTAAGTTAACTAAAACTGCACTGAAGTTCGTTAGTTCACGTTAGATGACCGCGTATATACGAATATATTATGGAAATGGGAAAATGTTTTAGTGTAACGATCTGTTTAAAATTTATTTACGAGTATATTAAGCATTTTGTAGTAGAAACCATCGTGGTGCAGCGTCTGTCTGTAGCGTGAAGGTAGTGGGTTCGATTCCCACATAAAGGTAAAAGTAATTGTTTCATTTACCTCCTCTAGTGACAAGACAAATCGCGTTAAGAATTGGGCAGTGCGTAGGGATAGGAGATTTTCAACACATATATCCGAAAGGCAGAGCAAATACCAGATATTAGATATTTGCAGGATATAGCGTGAAGCTAAAAATCTCTACATATTTGAAGTAAGCCAAGGTTCTTTCAAAGACTGTATGGGCCATAAGATAGACATTTCGAGAAATCTTCTTTAGATAAACATTTTTTTTAATTAAATACTTTAAAAAATGAAATAGTGCGATGAGTAGTATTTACATTATTAATATCTTCTAACAAAATAACGAGGCCAGTAGTGGCGTAGGTGTACAAACCTGCGACTGGATGACGGGTTGTGGGTTAGAATCCCACTCGAGGAAATGAAATATTTAACATTAGCAAAAAATCTTGCTTCGGTAACGAGGCAAAAGCGCGGCGTTTAGTACCTATTTTTAACACTCTATGTCTCCAGGATTCTCCCATTACATGGGGAACTGAAGAGTCTTAATAAGAAAAGAGTTTTAAGTTCCCTTTGCCTACCCTGCTATATACAGGATGAGCTTAATCACATTTCGAAAGCATCTTTGCCAAACTTTTATAGGAAACTTAAAAGCAAATAGCAACTGCAAACATTTCTTACTCTCATGATAAAGTGATGTTGACCCTAATAAAATACGTGAGGTCCCACACTTGGGTCTGATCGACCCGTGGGGATCAAACTGTGTCCGCAGAAGAGGCTACGGTTTGTATGTGAATAAAGTTGTTTGATTTGTATGTACTCTTACCCTATTTAGAGGATGGATGTCCTTTTGAAGATTTTGGTGAATGACTTTGAAATAGTAGGGGAAATTGAGGGGGGGGGGGGTTTGAAATTTGTTTTACCTTACAGTGTACATTTGTGATTGAATCTCCGCTTGGGGAAGTATTTTTTAGTAGTAACCTACTTTTTTTTGTTACCAGATTACGCTGTGTCCCGTACATAGCAGTTCAGGCTATAGGAACACGGCAACCTAGTATCAAGACACTCCGTTACCATTAATACGAGATCCAACAAATATTTCATTGTATATTACATATGTACAGAAGTAGGTGTTTTATAATAAACTTTACGTTCAACGTACATACACACAAAGGATTAAAAATGTATTGAAATTCTGTGTAATATTCCAAATAATCCTCTAGGATTACGTTTCGCCTGGGGTGTGTAATCCGAGAGATATAGGTTCATATCCTGGTGAAAAATGAATGAATTTATTGAAATTATATATATGCATATATAAAAATGTCAACATATACATCATATAAATTTAGTAGGATGGGTTTTTGCCGTAAGTATGGCAAAATTGAGAAAAAATGAGGTCGTTGAGTAGCGCTACTCAAAACGCCTCTAGAATTTGGTGGAAAGGTTCCCAGGTTGCATATGCCAACTCTGCTATTTGCGGAATACAGCGTGAACCTACAAAAAATATTTATTCGCAGAATGGGTTTAAAAATCGTAGTGTTACATAATTGCCGCCTTATCCCAGTGACACATCGTTTCACTGCACACTGCACCCAGTTGCGAGGTTGATTGCCAATATTGGAAACGAATCATTTCGTTCATCGAAGCACAAGGGAATTCCGTGTGCTTAGAATAGGATCACCCTGGTACTGGTGGTATCGTAAGAGGAGACTAAAGTACGAGTGGGAGAGTCACGTCGCCAGCAATGACAACACGCATGGGCAGACTCGACCGGGTCATTACCACCCGGCACCACGGCATTTTAAACCGGCGTGAAGTAGTGGCTTTATGCCACTGCGTTTCGCATTAGGTAATGCCGGGCTCCGGCGCCCAACCACCTCAAAAGCTGGCAACGCCCCAGTAGCTCCTCTGGTGTTACGCGGGGTCATGGGCGGCGGTGATCACTTACCACCCGTACGCTCGTTTGTCATGTCTTTTTCCATAAAAAACTAATAATTTGCATTTAATCGTTTTGCTAAGAAAAAGGGTGGCTGTATGTTCCACGATTGAAGCGTGATCTCAAAAATTGGTTAATAAATGAAGAAACACAAGGTTCCCTGCTTATGTTACTTTGCGATTGACGGGATACAGAGTGCACGGACGATCTAACTCACATTATCGTCTTTAACGACTTCATATAGTTATATATTCCCATATCTGTAATATATTATACATAGGATACATTTATGGATTCCTATATATTATTATTTATAAAAATATATTGGTTTAAAAGGCCGATGAGGCGCAGTGATACTATTTCTTGCTGTAAATGCGACGGTTGTGGGTTCATTCCTACTCGAGGCAATGAAGAATATTTTCATTTCCTCGCTCTAGTAAGAAGTCAAAGTATGGGATTGAGTTCCGACTCGCAACTAACAATAAATGGGTGGACAATGGAATGTCTTAAAGCAAGATTCCATCTGCTTATCCATATATCAAAAAAAGCAGAAAATAAGGACCATAAGTATCTTGAAACGCAGTGTACTAACACGAGGTTCCTAGGTTCCCTCAGTCTATCCTGCTATGTGCAGGTATACAGCATAAAACTATAAAAAAATACTCCAAAGTTCGCTTTTAGCTCTAAATGATTCCACTTAACATTTATGCGACATAAATGTTTTGTTGCTGTAATTAATTCTCAGCATGTCCAGTAAAGGTTATATGGGAAAGAGCAAATTGTTAAGTGAAATTTTACTAAATACTGCTTACTAACTTATACTAGTGGCGTCGTCCGTTTGTTTGTAATATGTGTAATTGAGTTAGTTGAGGCCAGCCGTGGAGCAGGGCCACAAACGTGCGACTTGAAAGGCGACCGTTTGTGGGTTCGATTCCCACTTAAAGAAATGAAATATTTAATATCTTTATTTCTTCGCTCTGGTTATGTAGTAAAGCGCGGCGTTGAGTTCCGTCACTAAAAACGCATTGCCTCCAGAATACATCAGACAGTGGACAATGTTGTCTGCTACTTAAAATGCACTCTTTTAAGTTTCCAGATTCACTCTGCTATGTGCAGGATACAAAATGAATCTAACAAAAAGAAGTAGAAAAAATTTCACAACGTTTTTGACTCATTCAATGTAACCGAGGTAACAGTGACCACAAGTACCTACAATAAATTACTTAGAAACGGTAACGTGATGCATCACTCCTCAAAATATGCCCCATCCCTTATAAAAAAAATTCGAACCCATTGTTCCCGAGATTAGCAAGTTCAACCAAACAAACGTTTCGTCCCTAGAATATAAGTATCGAAAGATATAGTAAAGTAGCTTTTGCCAATTCGTTACAATGGGTTACATTGACGTCATTAATATTTGGTTATAGAAATAGATGAAATCACTGATGTAGAAGTCGTCATGGTGAAGAGGCACGTCTTTTGATTTCTACTTGGAGTAATAAGTTATTTCCTTTTTCTTATAACAGGACAAAAAGCGGCGTTAAGTTCCTCCAGTCCACTAGCGATGTCTTGAAATCTTATCAATACGTGGGGACCCGAGTGAACTGTCCCACCATATGCGGCATTCCAAGCAGTTATATTTGTATCTACATTTCTTGTTTCATAATAGTAATATTATTTTATGATATTTTACATCGTGATGTGAATGTTAAGTGAGTCTCCAGACTCGTCTAGTCTTCTCCTCGTTAAGTGCTCATTTGTATTCAAAGTTGACTTGCAACTTTGAATTTTTTGTTGAAACAACAAAAGTTGTTGTAACATTTATTCTGACAATGGAATATTTTAATAAATCTATGTATATTCATGTACTGTGCCTATCGTTTAAAAAATTGAGCGTAGCGGGATTCAAAACCTGCGCTGGAATTGGAAACCCTCCTAGTTAAGTTCTAATTTAAATAAATTTTCTAACAGTATATTTCTTTTCTAAGTCCGTTTCAAATATTTTAAAAATAATGATCGCGATAGTTGTGATACCCACACGGGAGAACTTTTCAAAACAAATGTTATAAAGAAAACATGAGAAATTGCGGGCGATAACTAGTTCACTATATAGCAGTTGAGCACAAGAAAATGGATATTTACAATGAAAAGCAGACCGACTGATGAAAAGTGATTTATCGCTAGATTATTTTTTTCGCTAAAAAGGATAAAAAAGACCTGTCTAATAATCTTCGTATTAACATATACATACGTGTACATACATACGTGTACATACATACGTGTACATACATATATGTAATGGGACTTCGCGAAGCTTCTATCCAAGAAGCGATGTCAAAGAAAAAGGCACATAAGTTCCTTACATATGTACATATGTATGTTCTAGACTTCGCTCTAATCAAGTCTTTTGCCTTTGTGATTCCCTACAATATCCATTGTTCCTTTAGTAATAAAATAGCGGGTATTTTGTAATTTTTGTTAATATAATAATTGATTGTGGGTGTCGTGGCTATAATAGGTAGTTAGGGGGTTTCGAAAATTGAGTGAAAAGACACACTAAAAGACAAAAAATACTTCCTAGACACTTCTCATAGCGTCAATCAACTGCTGCCGGTCAGCGTTGTCAAGTAATTCCACCCTAAATAATTATAATAATGTTATCATACCAATTTCTTGTATGCAGCTTTACGCATATCGTTTTATACAATGTCTTCTGTTCTTAATACGACGATAATGGATTAAAAAGTTTATTTTGCGTTCGTCTACAAAGAATATATTCTTCTCTAATTTATAACTCAGTTCAAAAGACCTTAACGGTTTCCACCATAGGAAAGTACCATAAGAAATGCGCACCAATGCCTATTAGTACTTCTACGCGTTTTGCATTATCTTACTGATCTCTAGGTTCTTTCAAAGAAAACGTCTCAAATATGTAAAAATTTAATATTTTCATGTCAAAATTCTACATATTTTTTAATACAAATAGACTGCTTACCATTTAAAATTAGTCAAATGAACATAACGCTACCACCGTACACTGACTTGTAAAGGCATGCTGTGCTGAGGAAAACCGGTAATAAATTGCTTTTCTTTTTAATGTTACAGTCAGTTTAATAATTACATAGATCTTCAGTTTTTTTGCATGAGATTCTATTGATATTAATTCCATAAGTATAGTACGGTCAACAAGTCATGGCTAGCTTGAAGTTAGGTTTTCCGAACTTATGCCCATTGTTCACTTGGGAAAATCAAAAGTAAAAAAAAAAACCACGTTGACCACACTGTATATTTTTACCCATTACATATTCAGACGTATAAAATATTTATTAAATACAGGTCACTAAGTTCAAAATTAATTAATATAGTATTGGAGTGTACTTCTGCAAACATGAGTGACCCCAATGCTCATTCTGCCTCACTTCACGTGCCATAAATAAACTATTGGTATAATACAATAGAAGATATACACATATTGTGTGTTGAGTGGCGTAGTGTCTTAATACTACTTCCCTCTGTCTACGCAATAATGAGGAAAAAAGCATGAAGCTGTTTATTTATTCAATGATCATACTGGAAATCCAGTCGTGATGCAGAGGAAGTGAAACTTTACACTGCATTTTCAGGTTCCCTCGGCGTTCCCCTGTTATGAGCGTGATACAGCGTGAAGCTTTCTTATAAGTATTTGGAATTCAGGAAATTGCCAATTGTCTTAAAGTTCCGTAAGTTCACGTTAACGACGTTCATTGTAATAAGGCCGAAATACATAAAAGTTTTCAATTTAAAAGTGTTTTATTATTGGAATCATGATTTTTATGCAGAAGTTTGTAGGAGTTTAATTGAGTGTGCTATACTAAAGAGGTAGAGGGTAATGTTATTGACCTATTCTCGAACCAATAGAATTTTCTCATGGAGCCCTGTAACATTTAAATAATCATCTTCACGTCGTATCCCGCTCACAGAAGGGTAGGCAGAGGGGACCTAGAGTTAAGACACTCCGTTCCCCACTTTCTGCCGAATTCTGGAGGCATTGCATGTTGAATGGCGCAACTAAACACCGCACCTCGACACCGGAACGAAGAAATGAAATAAAATACAAATTTAAGTAAATATTACTTCGAATAGAGATCGAACAAGTCACATTTTGTGCCTGGACTCAATATAATTTAAATGTGGGGTCTTTTCAACTTTTTATCCTAATAGAGCATTGGGTTGGTGTTTTTCTGTTACGTTTACGTAGCGGTGTAGCCTGAGAAAATCTTGTAGAAAATAATTTATTGTAATATATAAGTAGTTGTTAAAGATCAATGTACTGAAAGCGAATTAATTTTCTTAGGACCAGCCAAAGTCTGCTCCTTTTATAAACTACTAGAAATTATCTTTTTTTTAACGAATTACAAATTTCAGTGCGCTACTAAAACAATGACATTTATAATAAATACTAACTTGATAAACAAGATAATGCCAGTCTTCTCAATTTGCCGAAATATCCCTTTCCATGACGCCATTATACAGTACTGTTGTTTGGCTGTGAGAGGTGATCTCGGATCGGATGCTGGGGGTGGTCGGTCGAAGGGGTCGTGGCTGAACTCTGAAGTCGCTAGTTGAGATAATTTACAACCCATTTTATTAATCTTTTTATCTATCGCAAAATTCAAAATTCGAGGTTCTAAAAATAATTTTAATAATGTAGTTTTTTTATGCCAAAATAACACTTTTCACTTCTAGAAACACTTGGCACTTCCACGTTATTCCGTTATTTACATTTTATTCCGTTTAATTTTAACACTTATTGTTCTTTTTAATTTTTTCTTTGTACTATTGAAGCGGCAACAGTTTGGTTACTGTCCGCTCGCGAATGCGCTCGAGTGATGTGAAAGTTGCTAACAAGTAAAGAGTGTCGATAATAATAATTATAATAAATATTAAATCAATTATCGTGTCAACGTTTTTTTCTTAAATGTGTTTTTTTTCTAATAATCGCTGTAGTGTGAATTCTATTCCTTTAACATACGAGTTATAATAACTTGTGTAATGCAATTATATCGAATAAAACATTTACGTTGTTAAAGCAGATATAACTTTCATGTTTAAGAGAATATAAATTAAAAAGCATTGAGATCGTCACTGTGCAGTGGCATAGCGTCTTAATATAAGCGATACGATTCTGGGTTCGATTACTACTCTGAGAAATGGATTGTTTTAATTCCTGGCTTTGGTAACAAGACAAAGGGCAGCTATAATGTTAGTTATTCAACAATTCAATGTTTCGAAAATCGGTCCGAATGTTGTATGTGTGTGTATATATATGTATACGGGGTATTTTATCACTAGGTGTAACTTAAGGCTGCAGTGTGCTTAATTAGTTTAAGAAAGTACTTGTAATACAAAAAGTAAGCGTACCATAACCAGGATTTGACCCCACAATCATGACACTCAGTCAACAAAGTACAAGCCACCCAACATTAAGGATACTAAAATGTTTGATTTTCTCCACTCCCTGTAATCTTAGTAAAGAACCGGCAGCTTTGTTCATTACAATCGTTTGTTTTCACGTTTATCATAAAATTTTCTCATTTCGTTCGTTAAACATTACAAGCATAAATATTCCATAATGTGATGTAAATTAATTTTTGAATTTAATTCAGATTGGAAATCTTGTTCTTAATGAAATTCTTAC
>DWGR01000940.1:0-18349 GCA_018247715.1 Heliconius burneyi
AATAATGGAAACGACACGCATGTATCTTTGTAAATATAGCTGATATGACTTTTCGTTGGGTTTTGTGAGTGAGAAATACTCGTACTGTTACGTAAGTTAAAATTTGCATAATACAAAAATATAACAAAAATTGAAAGTAACATTTGTAAATAAATTTAAGGCCATCGTGGCGCTGCGGCACAAGGATGTGACGCGACGGTTGCGGGTTCGATCCCCACTCGAGTAAGTGAACTATTTATTTACTCTTCTATTTCCATTTTTTCGCTCTAGTGTCGTGGTAAGCGCGGCGTTGAAGTCTGCCACTCAATACGCAAAGCCTCCAGAATTAGGCAGAATGTGGGGAGGGGAGTGTCTTAATACTAGGTTCCCTCTGCCTACCCTGGTGTGTGCGGAATACAGTGTGAAGTTGATTTTATTTATGTAAAAAGAAGTTTAAGTAATACTGTATGTTGGATACAGCGTGAAAATGTTTTGATAAAAAAAAATCAGGATATTTTTTTATTTTATTGTGTATTAGAACCGACAAAAATTAGTTATTTCGTAGCCCCTACGACGTGTGTGCGTGTGTGCGTGTATGTCATGTCTGATGAGCCGATAATGAGTATCGGTTAGTTTATTTTTTGTTTAAATTGTGGCGTTAATCGACAATATTTTTAATAACTGACTTTATTGACTCAAAAGAATATGTTAAGTCGTTTGAAGATTATCATCTCTTTTTTGTTGTCTGTTTTGCAATATATAAATAAAAAAGATAAATAAAATAATGAGATCATTTGTAACGTGCAGCTTGTTTAAGACATATGTTAACGCTAATTTTTGTATCTGTAAATGGATCTTGTTGTATCATAATTATTGAAAAATAACAATTCTGAAACATCACTAAGCTCCTTTACAAATATTCAATTTTGACCAATACTCTCTCGTTTATAAAAGTAACTGGACCATTGAATGCTTATTTAAACTCTACAAGGAATATACGAGTACGTGGTGCGTATCAGTGAGGATATGTAAAGGTGTGATGCAAGCAGTCCCCGGCGCTTGCTACGATGTATTATAAAGTAGGGAGCTAGAGAGGCGGTGGCCCCATACGCGTACGTGAGTCGAATGTTCTGACTTTTATGCGAGAAAGGATTTTGTTACACTATTGGCTACTAGCATACACGTTACTTTGTAAACTTATCCCACTTTGAGAATATATATAATTTTTTTAACTTACGCGCTATCCTCTATATTACAGCGTAAGCACAGGGAACCTCGGAACCTAAAGTTAAGACACTTTCCGCTGAAGTGTGGAGACATTGCGTGTTGAGTGACAACACACAACGGAATAATTAAATATTTCAATCCCGCAAGTGGGAATCGAACCCACTATTGTCCTATTTACAGTCGCCCTCTTATGCCTGTTCTTGTGCCAAAATGACTTCAAAACAATTTATAGAAATGGCTGAATAACTGAATACATCAGAAAATTTGAAGTTTAACAAATTTATTCTTGCATAAAATACCGAAAACAAGAAAATGGAAAATGCCAAGCACGATGATGACTTAACGATTTATGTTTGTAACTCAACCGTAACGATAGACGGAACCCTATTATATTTACGGTCTTTTTAAGATAAGATAATTTAAGCCAATACGAAATTTGCTATAGAGATTATAGAACTGCTAGTCATTTTAATTTGTAGCGTTTTCATTGTAGTTTGGCGCGTCCAAGCTGTAGAAATATTAAAAAGTTTCAATATATTTATATTTTATATTGGGTCCCTTAACATTTCAAGTTTTATTACTTTAAAAATAAATAAATTACTGTACTTTCTATATTACTTCTATATTTCATCCATGTGCTGTACCGGTATTATATCGGTTTTATTTCAATAAATAGCTAATTACTTTCAAGTGAATTATTATTACGAGTATAATAACTCTTATTAATTAACTATGAATCAAATATAGAAATAAACTACAGTATGTTAGTTTGCTATTTGAAAATAATCAGAAAAAATAATAATCCAATACAAAAGTAGCAAGTTGGTATCTTCCGCGATGTAATCAGTTAACTCAGTCCTCGCCGCCGCAATCAATTTGCTACGGACTTGACAAGTCTGTCCCTCTTTCATTCTGCTTGATTACAATTGTCTCGCTGTTCATCTCTCTTATTTTGCCGGATGAAGCTACATTTCTCCCGTTTCAATCAGTCAGTGAATCAATTTTATGTTAATTTTAAATTTTCGAAACATTTTCAAAAACTTTAACTTTAACAAAAAAAAATTCAAAACAATTTTTATTAAAATTGGAACGAGTAGGAAGTAGACTAAAGAGAGTAGCCAGAGCAAAGTATCTCTCAACAAAAAAAAGAAGTGCAAATCAATCTTATCCAACATAGCATAACTTGCTGATTGGTTAAAATAATACCTATTAACATCTTTAACAGCCTTCCGACCTTTATACTCGTATGTTTCCGATTGCTATTTGTATAGTATATTGTATATACTAGTAGCCGCCCATGACTCCGTTCGTGTGGAATAAGATGTTTTTAGATTTAAAACATCCACATTTTGCAGATTACTAACAATGTTAATAATTAAACTGGGCTGAAGCAGAGAAGGCGGGTGTTGATATATCGGAAAGCTTTAAAAGGGTAAGTTTTCCGAGCCTTTTTGAGCCTACTCCTGGGTCGCATGTCCCAGGTACTGCTCCATGCTTCTGATCCTTTAAAGACCCTAGATAACTTTAATTGCAACTACCATTGTATAATGTGTTAATAGGTGTTTTGTAAATTAGTTACGTTTTTTAAATATATTTCACTGCCGATTTCTAACAATATTATATATAATTTTGAGGTGAATATAATCATGTAAATAAGTATAAAAGTTTATGTAAAATTTTGCAACTATAAAAAAATAAAAATATTATAAAATGATATGAAGTACTTGACAAACGAAGAGTAAGACAACATTTATACATACACATTAGGTTTCCTTTAGTCATATTATTTAACGCAAATAATCTGTCTTAAGACGTCATTATCTCGTTCATAGGACCTCCGCTCGTAACAACTAGCAGTTGCTGGTATCGTTACGGTGAATGAGAATTGTTAAAATATGGTCTTAAGGAATTTACCCAATTTGATGATCAAATTTGCATTTTATCATTATAATATAAAATGTATTGTTTATTTAATAAATAAACTTCATAATAATTTAATTATATTGTCCTCAATGCTGGCCATGACATAAGATAAATAAAAAATAGAGTGAAAATGCCTTATATTATCTATCTACTATAAAAGCACACATACGTAGCTATATATCTAAGGTATATGATATGTTTGACCTTGTATATTCATAAAATCTGTCACTTTTGTAGTATAAAGATACGCAAGGAGCAATCACTTTATTTCCAAGTTATAAATCTCTTTATAAATATTTTTTATATCTACTCTTACATTGTGAACCCATAATCACAAATCAAATTCTTCATACTTCAGCTACTACGGAAAGTTTTATAAATAAAACTTTCTTGTATATTATTTTAACTATGATATACGAGAAGATATCACTTTTAAAAGTAATTTGCTTATTTTGAACCGAAAGTAGAATTACACCAGAATAAAATATGTAAAGAATATTTCGAGCCGAGTTCACAAGCCCTACATATAAGCATGTTAATCTCGAGAAAGAATGGAACACGTTACGAAAACACTTAAGAACAATTTTGCTATGCTTATTTCCGCTGATCGCTTTGGGTGTATTACACGAATATTTTTGTATATTCAAAAAGTCCAACTTATTGTTTAACTTTGTTGTCCAACATTTTGCCTATTGTATTGATATTTTTTTTATTTAAACTAATATCGTTGTATGTACTCGTATATAGTTCGAGGCCGTCGTGGTGCACCGGCACAAGGTGTGACTGTAACGCTGACTGTAACGCGACGGTTGTGGGTTCGATTCCCACTCGCGGAAGTGAAACATTTACTAACGTTTATATTTCTATTTTTTCGCTCTGGTGTCGGGGCAAAGCGCGGCGTTGAGTTCCGACATTCAACACGCACTTAACACTACGTTCCCTCTGTCTACCATGCTATGTGCAGGATACAGCGTGAAGCTAAAAAAACACATTATTATTTACATTTTGTGAGTGAACATTATTAGATTCAATCATGAAACTTCACCAATAAGTAAAAACAAAGTTTCATACTTTGGTATTTTGATTTATTCGTGCTCGGATATCATCTAGGCATCGGACGGCATCTAGGACTGCGTTGTGGAACGTTTGATAGCATTTATTGTAGTTTTAATACTGTACTGGATATGTAAATAGAATTAATACCTGTTATTATATAAAAGCCCTCGAAGCCCTTGAATAGTGATGGTCATGGGTTCAATTCCCTTTCCAGAAATATTTTTATAAAAAATATTTCACAGGCTGTCCATCCATGGCTCATTGTTTTTAAAAATGTTACCCAATACAAAAAAAATCTTGTTAAAATGAACCCTTTTGCAAAAGTAGTCAACAGAGAGAAATAACGAATTTAAGTCAAGTAGATAACTTAACTTTTAACTTTTCTAACTTTGCTTTTGTGGATAGAGCGCCAATACGGAATAAGCTTGCGGCTAACTTTAAATTGAATGGAAACGAAAAATAATAGTCTGCCGTTACGTCAGTAAGTGGACTTAAGTATCCGTTTTATAAGTTTTCTTTTTCTAAACATAATAATATGCACTGTGCAAACACATTACCTGTAATGATACTGTGTATGTCCGTATTTTACACAAATTCTACACAAGTTTTTGCCTGATGCAAGAGGATTATTATATGACAAAATTTAATGCAATTTTTTATTTATTTATTTTATTTCAGACATGTGTCCATATTTTATAAGTATTTCAAGACAACCTTAAAAATCCTAATGTTATGTTATGTAACAATTAATTAATTTCCGCTTACTTAATTTCTGCGCATCTATAATGACAACTAAAATATCTTGTATATATTTAAACAATACAGCTTAGTGCAAGTTGTACAGAGTTCCTATATCGCTGCGAGACCAGTACTGTGACATCACTTGAGTAATCACCGACGACGCTCTCTCTGATTGATTACATTGTAATCTGGCTTGTGACTTGAATGATGTTCAGTTATTGTATCTCTGCCGTGATTCTCATTTTTTTTTCAGTAAAAAGTAATAATGAAATATAGTCAAACTAAAAATATTTCTGTAAGTAATGTAAACGAAAGGATTTTGCTTAAATTTGTTTGTGTAATTATAAAAAAAATTCGTTTTATATTTAACAATGCATCTGTCAAATGTGCTATATGACATTTTAGCTAATAATTATGTTTATAATTGCAGTTTAGATAAATAATTGGAGTGGAGTTTTTATTTTTGTAATAGCACTATATGATTCATATTACATAAGAAGGTGGTATAAAGACTCTATGGTGATAGACACATCTAAACGTGTATTTAATACATTTTGAAAGAAAAAAAAATGTTAAAAATCTCCTTTATTGCTCGTATAAAGCAAGATAAGTCTTGTGATTTTATGTAAAATACAATCTTGATTCTGAGCAATGTCATTAATATGCAAAGCACGAGCTCGCTTTCAAACTTATGATATATTGTATATTAATGTTGTACCGAATATGTATCTTTGTCTTGTAAGACAATTGTCAGTGTGACGCTATTTTACAGAAAATAAAATAATAATACCCACATAATTATTTATAAGAGGGAACGGCTATAAAAAGTGACGTTTTTGATGGATTGAGTCAGTACGTCGTTAGTCTGCCTCCCGGAAGGTGAAAATCTAAGACGGTGTTTAAGTATTTAAAATCAGTGTTAGTGCTGAAACTATGGGGTAAAAATCATGCATAAGTGTAAAGTGTCATATAGAAACAGTGTAAAGTGTGCGGTGTAAAGTGTACGAATCGTGTAAAATGTGAAAAAGGAACAATAAATTGTGGTTATTAAGTACTATCTTATACTTTTCTCCTGACATGTTGACAGTCTATAGGTTTACCTTTGTTTAGCATATTCGTTATAAACAACAAAATTTTCACGTACGTACAGTGATTTTCTTCTTATTTCTATTTTATTAAATATTAATTTTTCTTTCAAAAGGAAGCGGTTTACTATTATAATATCATTCAATGTAATTTTTATAAAGTTATTAAAACATAGTATACTATGTTGTAAAAGAGCCACCTTCTTCATTCTTTAGTTTCGATATGTCAGGCTAAGTAATAAAATCAGGCATGGTAATAAAATTGCTCAGATTCTTGACAATACGAGTATCTATCGTTGTCTAGAATGGTTAAATTAAATTTATATTTACTAAGAATTGATTAATCTCACTTATTTTAAGAAATAGATGAATATTTAACAAGTAGTATTCAAGTTTAGTTGTATAATTGTTCTAAGAACTCGAGAACATTTGTAAAATTTAATTCTGACACTTAGAATCCCTGTCCTTTTATTAAACTCCACTATTCGAAACGTTAAATACGAAAGCAGAATTACTAAAACTGCGTAAGTTTTCAAATTTGTCGCTATATTGTAAAATTTCATTTATAAAGAGCAGGACAATGTACGAGTAATACAGATAAAAAATATAGTCTTATAAAGAACACAAAAGATTTCAAACAATACAAACGTAGTAAATTGACTTAATTCAGTGACATATGAATACATACATTATATAAATAAAAAGAATAGTTGACGATAACAAAAATTGTAACAGTACTTAAAAAAAGTGATGTATTAATAATTAAGTGTACAAATATTGCCTACACCTGCGTCTACGACCGCGCGTAGAGGTAGGCCTACATCATTGCTACGATCCTTTATATTTATTAACTTTGTCCTAATCCCCTTGTAGAAGGAAGGCTGGTGTCGATTTCTCGCTCTATGTAGTGTTTCTGCATCAAACTTTACGTTTTAAAGGTAACTTACTTGTGGGACTTGACCCTGTTAATTTTATTAGATTAATACAACTTGCTGATATGATATTATATAGAGCATGTAATTTTGACATACAAGTTTCAAAGTTTACTTTGTACATGTACAATGTATGTATATGAATCAAAAATTTAACAGATATAAGGTAAATTTAAAATAAATAAAGTAATATAAATATAAATTAAATTTAAATACAAAATCTTTCCGAAAAACCATACAAAAATATTTTTCTTTACAATCGAAATTATAGCGTTTATCTTTTGCATAATCACTATCTCTGAGATCAATATACCAGAAATTGATCGTAAAATATACCAATATCACTTTTTATTTAGTACGATATTCTAATCCTGAATTTGGTTGCAATTCACGTGCTTGCTTACAAATGTGATAGTAATTTTTTACTTTATATAACGTTAGTTTGTTCTAATTTATCTTTTGAAGTATATAGAAAATATATATTCTGAAAGAACGGATACTCACTTAAGCTGAACTTAGCTCTTAAATTGTTGTGGCTATATTACAATGTTTGTTAAAATTCATTTTACAACTTAAGATATTATTTTTTACAGTAAAAGAAGCCCAATTCCAAACAAAACAAAATAAACATATCTAAATAAATTATTTTGTAGCTGCACATATCAATCACAGTAGACAAAGAGAATCTAGTGCTAAGTTTTCCGCATTGCGTGAAATTTGCACGGCAAAGCGAGTTGAGGAACTCAACGCCGTGATTTGTCTTGTTACCAGTATTATAGGTTTATATGAAAATTGAATCCACAACCGTCAGGTATACAAACGGAGGTTGCGCCGCTTAGCTACGATTGCCTTCAATTTATTTCTAAGCGTACCTAACAAATTTCACTTAATGTAATCTAATTAATGAAATTAAAATTACCAAAAATCTTTTTTTGCGATGTGATATTTTTAGCAAGTACCTACCAATTGTTTTACCTTTGTCATTGTTGACTCCCTTGAGGTAAAAATGATATCTTTACAAAATTAATATAAATCATACATAAGATGTGTAAGATATATTCAATTACATAAGTAAAGCAACCGTGCATTCTCCGTCAATGAGTCTCTCCGACCAAGTTTAAGTAAGGTCGCAGTTAATTTCACAACCAAATAGGGTCGTGTTTGAGAAACATTCACATAATTAGTTTATTTATAAGACTATAAATGACTGTAAATCATTTTTATGATTAAAATGTATATTTTTAACTGCAATATGCCTATTACACATTCAAAATTATTTATGCATTTAGGAAAAAAGCTGGACCCTCTAAACACTTACCAATTTACAAAACAACTTATAGTTATAGCGATTTATATAAACTGTATGTAATTAAAAATGATAGTATAAAATTTATGAAATTCATTCCTGAATCCTGATCAATCCTGAACAAAAAAATAATTTAAACAAAGATTATTTTTAATGAAAGAGCACCAACCCTACAACAGACCGAGATGCGCCCAACAATGTACACTCGCTCGTTAATTAGCAAGGAAATGCCGCTGGAGCCAACTCGCTCCTTCGAAGTGAAAACTTTAGTTCTAAGTATGCGAAAAGTGATAGACCGGAAGAGGTACGAGCATTATTGTTTGTGGGAAATAAACGTGGAAGTAGATAGCGACTTAATGAAACTTTTCGTTAGCTTGGTTTTGTAATGTTGGATGTTTGGATTCAGTGGTTTTATAATCTAATATTGTAAGAACGGACATAACAGATACATTTCTTATATTGAACTTTAATAGTGCTATCAAAATTAAACAAGTTTAGTCTCTTTCTTAAAGAGATGGAGAGAGAACCTAATATTAAGATCACTTACTACTACTCCATTCTTCGCTTTCTGCATAAATCTCAGACAGTGTAGGAGAGGAACAGAACGCGTCGCTTCATCTACCAGAGCTGGCGACTGTAAATAATTATATATTATTTTTCCCCGAATGGACCTCGAACCCACAAATATCGCGTTTACAGTAACTCGCTGTCCCAATGCGTCCCGGTGACCTCTTCTCTAATAGTATAGGAAAAATGATAAATCGCAGAGATTACATTATGATCATTAAGTAAAGGATTCTTACAATTTGAATATAACTATATCACATTAACCAAATTTAGATGCACGTTTATACTTTGTATATAGAAACACTATTCTACTTCACTATGGTCAAAATATTAGAACTGGGTTGAAGTTTAAAACTTTTTTGTGCATCCGCATTGCGATCGATACACTACTGTTGAAGTCCTTTAATATTTAATCCTGTCACTTTGAGGTCTAATAAATGGTTTGATTAATATATGATATTTAAATATATTAGGTCGGGGTACAAGTATTGTCGTATTGTTCATACAAAGCAACATGTTTCATTATATTTAACCTCATCTTCCACACTAAAATTTCCAGACTTGAAACTCTTGAACCACATTTGTGCTACTTTTATTGATACCGCATTAGGTCCGTAAACCGCACAATATTTTTTTTCGCGGCGTTCGTCGCATAATAAATGGAAAATGGCGGAAACTAGATTTGTTTTATGTATTGTGTCTTCAGAATGTCACATTTAGTGATGTTAAAACTTGATTACTAATTGATTGTACTAGATTAATTAACGAATTACATTTTAATATAAAAAATTCTAGTCAATGTCACGGGAATTAATTGTACAAAACTTAGAAACAGTATTTTATTTGTAAATATCTACTCATATATATGAAAGTTACACAAGTCGTATGAATAATGAAGGCATTCCAATTCAAAGTGAAATAACCGTAAAAGTAACTGTAGTAATATATACTAACATTACATAGCAAGCTTTATAACACGTGCCGTTGAATTCTCTCTCATATAAATTTTCTCAAATATCAAGACGAGGTATGAATACCACAAGTGTCGTATTTTATCGGCAAATATATCATTTTTTCGACCTCGTTTCGATTTCTGAATGCTCCGATTATCAATTCAATTCAACGCAGGTCTATCGTACGAAAATGTTTATCGGAATTCGGTTTTCCATTCAAGAAAATCACATAGTTCTCTAGTTACAGGGCATATGCGCGGCGTTGACTTTCGCTGTTCAATACACAATACCTCCAGAGTTCAGCGGAAAGTGGGAAGCGGAAGTGTCTTAATGAAAACGGAATGACAACACTAGATTTCCAGGTACCTTCTGCTTACTTTGCTAAGCGCGGGATACAGCGTGAAAACCACCCCCCCCCCCAGGCAGCCAAAAGGCCCTTGACAAAGTAATATAATTAATATCATACAAATCCAGTAAAATTTAAAGGAAACCAACAAACAGAATATTATGTTGTCTCAACTAATTACATGAAATACGTTGATCCCTTTGCATTCTGACAACGCGCTTACCGAACCTTTAAGCGAAGGTAAACTTTCTCTTATTCATTTACGATGGTAAGAAGCTTAACTTATTTCTACAGTACACACATATATTATTCAAATGGTTACCAGGTTCCGGCAATATTTTAAATGACGAATATGCTTTACAGCGGACTCTTTAAAAGCTTTTTAAAATATAACGCCAATTTGTCGCTAGCACGTGGAGACGGCGGTCATCGATTTATAAGACGTTATCAAAATAAATACAAGAATAAAATTAAATATACATTTTCTCATAACTCTTGCTTTAGTAAGATTATACTAACTTTGTATTATGAACATATTAACTTTTATTTCTTCGTATTTATTAGCTTGTTTATTTGTAAGTCACAAGAGGATCTCTCTGGAGCTACCGCTGAGGTAGACGTTAGTTGTTGAGGTACATAAAGTTGCGACGAGACGAAGCTATAAAATGGAACTTAGTTCGTAATAGATGTGGAACGTCAATATCTAAATTAAGCATATTTTTTCTTCGTATTATTTTTATGTCAGCATCACGCTGTATCCCACACACATCAGGGAAGGCAGAGGGAACCCGGTGTTAAGACATTCCGTTCCCCACTTTCTGCCGGAATCTGGAGGCATTGCGTGTTGAGTCGAGGCAGAACTCAATACCTCAGTGCTTTGCCTCGGTATCAGAGCGAAATATAAACGTAAATAAATATTTCACTTCCTCGAGTGGGAATCGATCCCACAGCCGTTGCTTATGCCGCTGCGGCACGACGGCCTCGACAATATAATTTTATATTGTTATTAAATATATTTTGACGACTACGAGCATAATTAATAATATAAAATTTAAGTCACAAAATTTCCGTCACACGTGTATGATTTGATGAAATGGAGGTACACGACATGTAAAAAAGAGCATATAGATTGTATGATAACAATATTAGAAATCGAACTTTTACACAGGCAGCCATCCAGTGCCTGATTATTCCTCAGGGAAAGAGTACCCTCTTCCCTACCCAACCGGTGTTGCTGTAGAAGCCAATAAGGCTAACAGCATTAATGTCAAATTCGAAAAAAAAAATATTAGAAATCGAATTCACAATGAAATTCAAACGAAAAGTAATAATCAAATTATTGTAGCGGAAACTTGAACGGAAAAACGTAATATGTTATACACTTCATTTAAATGCAAAGGCCTTCATTTAAATGCAAAACCCTTACATTCGTAATAACTGTAATTTACATTATAAATGTAATATCAAGTGGTGCTTATAAGCTAAACAATAGGTGTATATGACGCAAATGGCTTTATTTTTAAATTAATTGGTTTTCGAGATAATCAAGCGTAATTTAAAAGTGTCAAATGTTAATTTTGTATGTTATGTTAATTAAAATATCCTACAGCATACGACTACTTCTGAGATTAATATTGTTAATATCGATTAGTATTTTAATTTTTATTTTAGAGTATAAGCTGACTCGTTTATAAATACAATATAATATGCTATAACGCATATATCCGCATATTTTATTGCATTTTTCATGGACTGACAATTATATACAAATATATATACTATTTTTAATAAATACATTAACAATCGAGTGAAACTAAAAGAAAAACTAAATATAACATAAATAATAATAACATTAGGTCGCCGAACGACTTTACGTAACTATTACAGGACATCTTGCAAAACAATATCTAATTTGAAAGATGAGTTTCAGTAGAAAGTGGCCGAGCCTCGTTGGCTATTAACGGGAGCGGACAGCGCGGGAGTCTGCATTTGCATCTTATTGTTGCTGCGCCCTCGTTTGGATGCAAGTACTTTATACTTCACGGACGAGCCGTCGTTTACATTAGAACCCATTTCCTGTGATTGTTTGTTTTAATATTGTTATTTTCATTTGTATTTTTGATTTTTTTATTTTAATAAAATAACTAATTTACATCGGTGCTTTTAGATCAATTATGATTTAATTTAAACATGTTATAATAATAATAATCTCTTTCTTTCAGACTTCTTTCAGAATCCATATAATTTTGTTAGCAAATACTTCGCTTAACCTACGCTTAACCTATTATTCTGATATATTATTTATCACGTATTTATTTGACATGTAAGTTATTCCAGTGCCTCCATAGGGGGCCTCCCGTCTTACGTGCCAATGTGCTGAGGAGAGTATTAGAGCTGCTCGTGAATATAAGCAGCTCTAATACTCTCCTCAGTGAATATACATTAGCGACCCGCTTACGAATGATTGCGTAAAAATCATCAACTCCTGCCTCCGCAAACATCGTTGACGCACTGCAATGCCGAGGCCTCCCTAGGACCGCCCTCAGCACATTGTTATACTGGACACGCAGGGCATTGTAGCTGCGCCGCGTAAAGTTAGATGAACAAATTTCATTATAAGACAGCGCCATGCGCCATTGCGCCACAGCGACATGCGTCATTCTTCGCGCAACTTCAAAATATTCTATAATAAAGAAAAGAAAAATACAAATGAATACTTTAAATAAGATATACTTCGTAGCATTCATAAAGACTTTTATAGTTTCATGATCTTACTATTATAGTTTAGTGCGGGTATATGAAGGTACAGTAAACTTAGAGCTCACGTGTTACGAGACCATAACCGCTCATACAAGTACTTACTAGATGTAGTCGAGAATATGTAGCAGCAAACATAAAAACTAATAAAAATGTTTTAGTTTTGTGTATTTCGTACGTTTTATTCGTATACATTTATTGTCGAGAGTCTCCTTCGGGGCAATCTATTACTGAGCGTCACCGAAGGCGACGAATTGTACTCGTATATGTATGGGCGATGAATGAAAATTCGATGTCTGCACATTATTCAGCTGGGAGACTAGACTTTAGGAGACTGAAGAGAAGGTAATGAACAATTTATAATTTAGATATGTTCTCAGTATAAGAGGTCGCCCTGGCGCAGTAGTACAGCAACGTGAACGACGTGGTCGTAGGTTTGATCTTCACTCTGACCCATGAATTGATGAATTGATGAACATTTATATTATTTTTATTTCCTCGTTTAGTTGAGACGATGTTTATTGTCAATAAATGTTTGCAATAATTTTCCAGGAGATATTAAGTTAATGCTAAGCATGCTTTGTTTGTTTAAATAATAAAAATATCCAATTTCTGAGTTCAAAGAAAGAAGACAACATTTTCTTAGAAATGAGCGATGGAAAACGAAGTGACGTAACTTGTCTGCAACATGATGAATGCTTGATTATATTATGTGCGTATGTGTGTGTGTGTATTTGGTACATTTTGTTTCTTATTGCATAAAATAAATTAGTTAACATTGTAACAATCTGATACGACAATATTTTTTATAGCTCTATATTTTGCCATTGAGCTTTGGTTTTGAAACAGAAATTAAATTGACCCCAGTTGCTACTTAAAATTTTAATATATTTCTTATGATTGGACGCTGCTATTGTAGAGCTGTAAGATGAAAGTATACTTCTATCTTTTAAAATTAAATATTAAGTTTACAATTTTAAATGAACCTGGTTATTTCAATAAAATTTTTATAGAGTTTTAGTGCGTTTTCAAATAAGTAATAGTGAGAGAGATTTTTAAGTAAATCGGTTCAGTACTTTCGGAGATAAACGTGATTATACATACGGACAGACAGACAGACAAGTAACTAAAAATACAAACAGACAGATCCTTCTCATTTATAATTATACTTACGGTGAACAGACGATAATGGACGAGACAGTGATCTTATATCTCCATATTAGATGAGAGAACACATACTCGTATATAATTATAATATATGTGTAATAAGTACTCTTCCTATGATATTAGCTAAAAGGTGCACTTTTGAGTCTCTCAATCGCTTAGCTATGTTATATTTTGCAGACTCAAAATTAAGATAATACAAACTTGAAACTAAGCAATTCTTTATTTATTTTGTAAAAAATATTTTAAATATAAACTGTTAATATTGTGCTATAATATCGAGTGGGATAGGTTTTCCATCCATTCTATTGTCCATCTTGCTGCATATATTCTTTTAAATTCACCTGTACGCTACAGTCCCTGCATACCTCTTACGACTCGTTTACTGCCATCCACGTGGTAATACAGCCCTCTGAAAGTCTTTAAATTTTTTACAACATATTCCTTCCGTATCCTGAGTTCACGAAGGTCAATCGAGGGTTTCCACGTAAACAAATTCCAGCTTTTTACAATACGTCTAAAATTTACGGCTGGTGCTGTCTGTCAGTCAGAGTAAGTTGTAAATATGATAAGGTAATCCAGAATTTTATGTGGGTAATTTTAAGATTAATGAATTGAGATAGGTGAAAAATATTTTTATATAATAATAGTTGACAATCCTTGCCTTGTATGCAATAAACACATATATAATTTAACTAAAATATGAATTATATTAAAAGTCTTTTGCAAAAAAGCACAAGTATACCTGTTGCAAAATGTATACTTCTTTCAAAAGGCACTTAACAAAAGCATTAAAATGTCATTGAATAAAAATGAAATCTAGTGCGCCTTTAAACAGAACTGAAAGCTGAATGCCAACTTGTAAACTCTCGTGAAATCTTTTTTCATTTATGAATAAAAAGGCCGTGTTGGATGATTCTTAGTTTCGTTCATATTTATTTTCAAATAAAAATCATTATGAAAGCAAATGACGAGAAGAAAAAAAAATATTCAGTGACAAATCTAACTTCATAGCTTCAGATCTAAAACAAGTCAGACTTTAATTATTTTAAAAGCCTGAAAGCTTACTATTAGGGAATATGAATCTTGGGTGGAGGCTACCTCGGTAGTTTTAAGGCAACTAAAATTCAAAAATTGTAGCTAACTTTCGTTAAATTATAACAAGAACAAACGACAGTCGATATAAATAGCATAACATACAATTCTTAGAATTAACCGTCTTTGTAGGTACCTAAGTTTTAATTTTACAAATTAATAAACAAATCGTGTAAACCGTTTGTAAATTTATTGTACCTTATATTGTTTTGATGAGGAGTTTATAAATTCATAAAGAATAAGGCCGATGTAGCGCAGCGGCATAAGTGTGTGACTGCAAGGCGACGGTTGTGGGTTTGATCCCCACTCGAGGAAGTGAAATATTTATCTACGTTTATATTTACATTTCTTTGCTCTGATCTCGAGGCAAAGCGTGGTACTGAGTTCTGCCATTCAACACGCAATGCTTCCAGAATTCGGCAGAAAGTGGGGAATGGAGTGTCTTAACACTAAATTCCTTCTGCCTACCCTACAGCGATACAGTGTGAAGTTGATTTATTTATTTTATATTTCATAAATAATAAAGTATGTTATTTTATGCAAACCAATTACCAAAGGAATGTATCGCAGTCCTCTGGCGTCACGAGCTGGTATTATAAAAGTTATTTCACGCAATTTACATAAAAAATGAAACGAGCGTCCATAGTGACCTGCTGTAATTAAGGACTTTGAAGTTTTTTGAAAAACAAATTTTGAAAATTTATATCATAATTATTTAGTATTTGGAATATTTTTCATTGTAAGTAATGAGTACTTACTTTTAATTAAGCTTCTGTTTTTGTATCCATTCTAATTTATATTATTATTCTGTAAACGTAATGTTATGCCCTTAACATATAAAAACAGTTTAACATTGACTCGCATATCACAAAGTAGGTGGAAGTATATTTTTGGTCTAATTTCTCTCATCTCAATGGTTTGACAGCCCTCTCTCCGCTCCTGAACTCTTGATCCGCTTTACATGACACATGTCGAGAAGTAGGTGTTGTCATTTCAACGGTGGTATAACATGGTACTGTAGGTGTCGTTAAGTAACAGCAAGAAGTTTTTACTATCTTAGCATAAAGTGTATAACAGTGGTTTTCTTTATTTTTCTAATTGAATGGGACAAGATGGCTGTATTTCAATTAGCTATTTAAAACAATTTATAACAACTGGATTCCGCGTGTAGCAGCATAAGCAGAAGGAGCGTAGTTTAAAGACACTCTGCTCCCCTCTTTTCGCCAAATTTCGGTGAGTTTGGTGTATCGCCTCAACACCTCCGAAAGAGGCAAAATACGTCATTTTATTTTATACTTCTACACCTCTTCCGAAGGTGTAGAAGAATAAAATAAGGTATTTTGTTATATTTGCTCCACATTGGAATCAATGAAATTTTTTTTTAAATGTGCTAAATTATTAAAAACTGCCTGAATTGCATCAAATCAATAGTCTTAAAATAGGAACAACAATGTACACCGCGAACTATACAGCGATGCCGTTAATTGCGAGGACCGCACCGTACTTCACTGAAACTGAAACTTTTAATTACCCGTCACGTGCAGGGACACTGCAATTATATATTATGAAATATGTTTTTATCAAAATTGCTACTAACAACTTGTCTCATTTAGTCATAAAAAGATGTAATTTATTGAGTACTCTTCTATATTTTTATCTTAAGATACACATTTTTACAAAATATTATATTATTAGTTTACGTTATCTAAAACAAGAAAAAATTACAAATTCAATTTCTATAGGTAAAGCGTGGTAGGTTAAAAGTCTATCCCTCTATTCAAACATCAGACCTGGTCTTTGACAAATTCACAGAAATGCGCCCTCAAAGTTCAATAGTACGAAATGTAGAGAGGCCTTTGCCCAACATTGGGACAGTACAAGCTAGGGAAAAAAAAGGTAAATTTGTAGTTACTTTTTGTACCAAATAAAATTATAAACTACACTTTAAATAAGGAATATCATATTTCAATTAGAGTTAAAATAAAATAAAACAGAAATTCTCATAGAGCATATATAAAGTACTTAATATTGACACCTGCCTTTTAAGTAGATAAGCTATTTATTATAAGGTTATCGTTCATGTAATCTTATATCACACTGAGACACTAACGAATCCCAAAGGAATCCTTAACATTAGATTATCTCAAAGAAAAATACAGCCAAATTTAATATAGAGAAGGCTCTAGAGGGACAGTCTACAGCGCTTTGGTGTCTCACTGATATTGTGAAACTTTCGTCTACTCAATCTACATAAAAAATGAGCGGAGGGTTGGTTAGCTACTAAATATAAACTTTTTAGAATATTACTTTTGCATATATTTCCGTATTAATAATATAAAGTTATATGATTTAGATATATTTTGTAGAGATAATGTCGATACCATTCCTATGTGTATTACCGATTAATATGTGTTCAAATCACATCCAAGGGAATAATTATGTTAACTGCTATCTGATTAGACAATATATATAAATATTAAATAACATTTGTAGCACGTATGCTAGCAAATAAATTTGCAAAAGTTGAAAATGTATAAATTTATTCCAGAAAAAGAAAATTATGCAATTTTTTAGCGCATCTTATGTCGGTGGTATATTATATAAATACCATAAGCCACGCCAATTAATGATTACAGTATTTTGTAATTCCATGAATATGCTTTATTTTGAAAAATGGTTTTAAAACCTTTTTTATATTTTCTTCATTACACCTTTGAATATTAAATAAAATACCTACGAACATGTAAGAGTAAATGAAATAAAAAGCTATCTTTATTTATTTTAACGTTCATAATTTTACTAAGCATAAAAAATAAAAACAGAATTTCATTATATAAGAGCAATGTTCGTTTTCTGTAATTGTTCTCGTAATTGTATAAAAGTAAGTACATGTTAATGACGCTACAAGAAAGGAAAATATGACGACATGGTTCTAGATGTATAAAGATTTATAAATGCGGTACTAGATAAGGCAATGTGGACTTAACAATATAATCATAATAAAAATTCTGAAATCGATTTTGCAACTAATAAGCAATAAACAAAAATAAATGAAAATTTTTCTACTCAAATATCATTCTGAAATAAAGTCTTTTTTTTTTTTTTATGGTATAAGGACAAGGCAAACGAGCGTTCGGGTCACCTGATGGTAAGTGATCACCGCCGCCCACGACCCCGTGCAACCCCAGAGGAGCTACAGGTGCGTTGCCGGCCTTTAA
>DWGR01000941.1:0-18349 GCA_018247715.1 Heliconius burneyi
TTATTTTGTAGGTGACATAGGTTCCCTTTCTAAAGGTGTGGGCACTATACGTAATTAGCGCAGAATATGATAGTTCATATTTTTATTCTATAAAATAAGGGTATGTATATAAAAGCACATTTTTATTCCACAGTGGTATGGTAATGGTGGAAAAATATAGAAATACACTGGAAAAGTATTTTGTGGATTTTTTATTTCTATATACTTATTTCGTTCTGACAGAATGACAAGTGAAAAGGTGCGCTTCATGTTAAATCTCAATATTCCTTTTTCGATTGATCCACTGACTCACTGACATCAACCTCATCTAACTCTTCTAACGTTTTTTACATGACATTCTTCCAGTATCAAATATTTAATGAGTTTCTCTCTTGCCGCTTTCTTTGGCTTATTATAATTTTACTTATGTTTTTACCATGGATTCTATAAACGTACCCAAAGACGGTCTCTGGTACGGCCAATGAAGATTTTACATCTTTTATTTTGAACTGCATTTTACTTTAGCTATATCGCAATATACTGAAACGACTATTAAATTTTTTATGATCACATGTGACGCAAACCACCAGATAAAACCGCAAATAATGATAAGTATTGACAAAGCAATGTTCATTACGGAAAAAATAAAGCGAATATATGTCAAAATGGGATTCTTTCTCGGCAAAGTGAAGCCAATTTAAAATAAGTATTATAACGATATCTCCAATGTTCCGTTATCGTGTTCTACCATAAGAGGCAATGGTGGAAGGCTGCTTTATAAAAAATAAATAACTTAAAATTATATATGACCGAAATTTATTTAGTAAATATGTTTGAAAAAATGTATATCGGTGTAAAATATGTATAAAATATGATGAAATTGAAATATTTAAAAAGGAATAATCCATTTACATTATACATTATAATTTCGAATAAATTTTGATAATCTACGACTGTTAATTCGATTATTACAAATTCCAAAATGGTAAATGCACGTGTACTCTCATTAATTATTCACATGTAGGGTAACAATAGTCTATTTATAGTAGGAGTACCTGCATTGTTGCTAAATATTACTCATAATATATGTACTTAGGTTATCGGTTCGATTTCCACACAAAGAAATAAAATGTTCAATTCTTCACTCTAGTGTAGAGACAAAGCACGGCATGGCCTGGCCTCCAGATTTCAGCGAAAGTAGCGAGCGGAGTGTCTAAACACTAGGTTTTGTCCGTCCTGCTACATGCGGCATACAGCCTAAAGCTAAAAAAAGCATTATTTCGATTCCTGACCATTCACTTGCGAAGCGTGAAAAGCTGAACGTTGCTATTTTTATTAATATATCACCTTATTTTCGTTCGTGATTTATATTTCTTTTATAAATGTGTTTGTGAAGGGTACATCAATATGGACTCTCAATCAACAAAAACACTTTTGTATATTTTTCCCTATCTGTGACAAAGGTATCGTCACGATCGTGAAAAAGCAAATAAAAACGTTTTCCCTCGTAGTGAATGCGACCAAGACTTGTCAATTTGCTGGTTTAAGATAATCTTTCACCAAATATCCTATCTCTAGATTTACAATATTAGATCCTAAGTAATGAACAATTATGTGATCTAATATAATTAAGATTTAAATAAATTAAAATCCTATAATTATGATTAATGTAATTCTGTGGAAAATTCGTGTGAAAACGTTAGTGAAAAGACTTATTTACGTTAAATTGTATAATTTTAAAGCCAAGTTTAGTGAGTTATTTCAAACTAGATTCGATGCAAAATTCTACTTTTTGCCACTCACTATAATGATATGCAGTAATGCTCTAAAAGTTAAAAAATAATATAAAGGTTAGATTAAATAAGCAAGACTAGCGATCGATGTGTTTTGTTTAGTTCCGCGGGTTTTAAGTCTTTTAGCTGCACGCTGAATCCCGCATATATTTAGGTAGACAGAGGAAATCGATACTTGGAAAACAAATTTTAGATATTCAATTTTCACTAAGATACTTTCGTTACCCACTTGCTGCCTTAAGGTAAAGCGTATTGAGTAGAGGAACTCAACGATCTATGTACTTTATCCTCTTATGCAGAACGAGACAATGAAAATTTTAAATATTTCATACGTCTGAGTGGGATTCGAATCTACATGGTTACAGTCACATAGTTGTGCCTCTGTGCCATGACGATCTTAATTAGTTAGAATGCGTCTACAAATCTCTTATTGATCTTTGTTATCACAATAATTTGCCTTCTATGGAGTAGATAAATAATTTTAATGTCAAATGTGTAAATTATTCCTCTTGATATCATGGCGCAATGGGACAGTGCCATATGGTAAATACTATGGACGTAAGTTCGATTCTCACAAGGAAGAATGTTTTTTTCATTTCTACGCTATGGTGCCATACTAGACAGTGTTGTCGAAAGGTGAGTACAAAGTGATGATACTAGGGTCTTTCTGTCTTTTTTCTATGCGAAGGATAATACGTGAAACGGAAAAAAAAATTTTTTTAATCACGCATATCTCTGTTGCACGCATAATCAAATGGTTGCTTCAGATTAAATCTAGCGATGAAACACTTATATCATAAATATAAATTTTCTCTATAATGTAAATCGAACCAGGAACTACATAATTATTTACAAACACTTAACATATATTTTCTGTATGTAGTGTAAATTACACATTTGTTTTTATAAAAAATAACATTATAATTATATCGCATGAAGTGTTAATTAATCATTTAATTAATCAATTAATTCGGTACCCGGTTAATAAATAATTACAGTTAATTGCATTTGATCAGTTGAAATTGGTGTAATTTGCTGTTGGGTTTTTGTTTTTAAAATTTACTCAGGTAGTAAATACCTATGTACTAGATCTATATTAACATTATTTAATTATAAGGCCGTCGTAGTACAATAAATTAACATATAACTATATACCCCATTTCCTTATATATGATTGTACATATCATAATATATAAAAACCTCCTGAAAACTAATCTTTTGTGCGTTTGTAAGATTTAATATTAAAGATTTCACTTCCTTAAGTAGGAATCGAACACATAACCTGTCGCGTTTACCATCACACGCTACCTCTGTGCCACGACTGACCTCATATATCATTATTAACGTATTTAATTAAACCTGTACCTCCGTTTACACAATTTTTCACCATTTTACATACAACGTCAGCGGAACAAGGATCATTAAAAGCATTCTCTTATAAAGTTTAATTAAAAGTCAGCCGCAGTTGTGACACCGGTGTGACGCTCAAACCGCAGGTGACAACTCGCGCGGCACTTACAAGTGCTTATACTACATTTACCTGGAATGACTTTCGTAAATTCGTGTACTTACTTCGAGCGGCATTGGTACATAGTAAAACAAAAATGTCGCTCGCTAATTGCATCAAAAATTCAAAATTTCGTATACTTAACTCAAGGTTCCCTAAGCTTACCCTGCCGTGTGTAAGATACAGCGTAAATCTAATTTATTTATTTATTTTATTACATTGATATACTAAGAATATTAGTTTAAGTTATCACTTCTATTGGGTGTCCCGAGACGCGCAAGTACATTTATTAAAAAAAAAGGCCGCGAGGCCGTTGTGGCGCTGTAGCACAGAGGTGTGACTGTAACGTGACGGTTGTAGGTTCGATTCCCATTCGATAGAATAAATTATATTTATTTCTTAATATTTTCATTTCTTCGGGCTGTTATCTAGGCAAAGGCCCTGCGTTGAGGTCCGCTATTGAATACTGACACTTAACACTAGGTTCCCTTTGCATACCTACTTACGCGGAATACAACGTGTAGCTGATTTTAATTTATTTTTATTGCTCCATAAAATGTGCGAGAAACGTTTTATAATAAGGTCCTAAAATGAAGGTGGCTTAAGAATGTTCACATATTCATAATATTTATACCGTAAACATTAAACATTTAATTAGCGTCAGTTACAAAGCCTTGTTAAAGGTCAATACGTGCTGAAGTCGCTTTGTGTAAAAACTGTCTCTGGAGTCGTTTCCAAGCCAACTTTAAGGTTTTTATGGAGATGTTACAGCACTGATTATGTGGTTAAAGTACTTTAGCAGACGTCGTTACGTCTAATGATCCTAAACATAATTGGTTGGTTCTTTCTATTTTTTGATAACTTTGGAAATATATAATTCGTTAAAACTTCGTTGCTTATTTGTAAATGTTTCATTGATTTTGTTTGTTAAATCTGATAAGATAAGTAAAACTATATCATTATGTCTTATAATATTATTAAACACTTCATAATATTCATTGAAATTTGAGCACTG
Organism: Heliconius burneyi; assembly: GCA_018247715.1. Taxonomy (NCBI): domain Eukaryota; kingdom Metazoa; phylum Arthropoda; class Insecta; order Lepidoptera; family Nymphalidae; genus Heliconius; species Heliconius burneyi. Next base: position 4,295 of record DWGR01000941.1, read on the forward strand.
TCGTGAGACGATAGTGATATCGTTGTGGGTTCGATGCTCGAGAAAAAATATTATTTTTATATTTCCGCCCCGATAGACAAAAGAGATTTATCCATTAAACGTTACTTATGTGGCAAAAAGCGTGAAGCTAAAAATAAATAAAAGAACATACCTAACATGTGTGAAAGAGGTCTTTAGATCTTCTAATATAAATTGTTAGACTGAAAACATATTGAAGTTTCTAGACCAAACGATGCAGAAGATACCAGGATATAGCACTATGTACACACTTACAACTTTCTCATATGCATGCGTCAGATATTATTAAATCAAAAGGATGTGACCGTAGTGGCACAGCGGCACAAGGTTGTGACTGTAACACGATCGTTGTGGGTTCGATCCCCATTCGAGGAAGTAAAATATTTATATACGTGTATATTTCCATTTCTTCGCTCTGGTTTCGTAGTAAAGTTGAGTTCTGCCACTCAACACGCAATATTTTTCGCATTCCGCATAAAGTGGGAAATGGAGTGTCTTAACATTAGGTTCCCTCTGCCTATTAATTTTGATTTTAAAAAGCCAAGAAATATACTAAATCAATCAATTTCTCCCACGCTCTGTTGACACAAGTCTACTTAGAGTTAAAATATAACAAGTTGCATTGTTACAAATTTAGCAGTAACAGCACAGCGCGCGGCCGCAGCAGCAGACACCTGCCAGGGTACATACATACATCGTAAACAACGTTTATACACTGATTAAACTGTCGGACTTAACTCAGGTGCCTGATGAAGTTTTTGATTACTTTAGCTGTATCGAGAACTGATAAACTGCTTAATGCTAAGTCTGCTTAAAATAATTTTGCAGTATGAAATTATATGATGTATTTTATATTCAATATGGAGGCCAGTCATGGCGCAGGAGCACAACGTGTGATTGTAAACCTGACTAGACGTGATCATCTCACGCTAGATCGCCACTGGAGGAAATGTAGTATTTATTTAAATGTAAGTATATTAAAAGATTAAATCATCAATAATGGTCACTTCAGCAAGACTCGGCGCCGGTCTATAGAGCTCGAGCCATCCAATCTTAGCTATAAACGAACGTTCGGGGCTTCACAAGACCTAAAGACTGGTCGTCATTTGGTCCTGATCTTAATCCATTGGATATATCATATTATGGTCAGTTATAGAGAGTAAAACTTGCTCTGAACGCCATGACAATTGGGAGTGTCTAAAACAATCCATACCACAGGTAGTAAAGAATTTTCCCATAAGACTGCGTGTTTCACCGTTTAAAAGACTGCAGTGTACCTAATAGAGACCATATTAATTAAGCTTTAAATATATTTAATGCTTTTATATTAATGTATTAAACAAATATAATAGGAATAAATCTTACGTATAAAAAACGGATATATATGTTTTTCTTTCCATCAAAATTTATGGTAAGTCTAAGTAATCATACATTTTACGTGACAATCCAGAAACATTTAATGAAAACGTAGCGTTTTAATTACAAGCCCTAGTGCTTAGACTACACAAGCAAGTCCACACTAGCTCTCGTTATTACTGCGGAGGAGGTACGAGTGTGTTTCGTGAAGCTATGGTTCGAAGTCTTATTAGGTATTGGCTTTGTCGCGCCGTTGCAATGCAGGAAGTCGTCAGAATCTACATTTGGTACATGTGTACTGTTCAACTATATTGGAAAATATATATTACTTTGGTTTTCAAGTTTTTTCTGGGTATAGCCAAGTTCATTTCGATTCAGTTCTCTAGCGTTCTTAATCGCTCTTTTATAGTCAAAGAATCTTAGTTTCATTTTAATCCGATATTTCTTCTCTTCTCATTTTAAGGACTCAGTGCTAAGCGTCTGTTCATTAATGCTGAAATTTATCAGTATTATTATTGTTAAAATCAATTCACGAAAATTTCACTTATGTGTGATTTTAAGATTTTTTTACATTAAATAAATTAAGACGTCTAAATTAAAAATGTATTAAATATCAATAAAATAACCTTGCCGTCACTGTACCATTTCATCATTTTAAATTGTTCGTATTCTAATTTGTGAATATTATTTAGCGTTTTTATGAAAGACCTTAAGCACAAACACAATATATATTTTATTAATCACATCTTTCTTACAAAAATACAGTAAGAAAGTTAGTATCGTAGCTGCTAGTTGTATTTCAAATTTTCACCAAAATCCATTCTGAAAGGTAAAACTACATACGTAATGCAATGTTGGCTTGTCAGGTGCTCGTAGGCCGCGTGTAAATCATCTCGAATGAGCCATTAGGTTAACTTATGTGATGGCTCTCTTGTACTAATCGCTTTACTTTGACCCTCGACGAGGACGGCTGCGTTATGAAAAAAGTACGGAATTATGTAGTTTTTTTCTTTTAAACTTGTATTAACTTGTATTGACAATATGTGATGTAACGTTAACAGTTAACTTTTGATATGTTAGTTATTATGTTGAAATAGTTATAATAGCTTTACGTACGCTGCAGAGTATGCATGAGGATATTCATATTCAAATAAAACTTGTATTTGAGGCCAGGCCTGGCATAGAGGCACAAGCATATAACGATAAACGAGAAAGGTTGTGGATTCAATTTCTGCTCGAGAAAATAATGTAGCATTTTCTTTTTCTCGCTCTTAAGACGCAATTCAATGGAAAGTGGGGAACAGAAGTGTATTGATGGGAACAGAGAATCTTAAAACTTGGTTCCCAAGTTTCCCTCTGCCCACCGTGCTGTGTGTTTGATACACCGTGTAGCTTAAAAAGTTCTAGTGCAAAAGCTTAGCTGTAACTTTATAATTTTTTTTTCAAAACTATAAATCGTAAGAAACCTAATATAAATTTTATATTACAATAACCAAGCGGGATAATCCAAAGCGTATTGCAAAACGATTAACAGTGATTAATATGCTTTACCATATATGTTATGAGTAGTAAATGGCATGGCCATGTACTCGTAAATGTAGAAATTTGCATTTAATAGAAATATTATTTCTGTTCATAATTGAATTAAATGCTTACATGACTAGTTACTTATTAAATAACTACCGTTTTGCTTTAACGCGAACGCGTGGGCTAGACGATTATGGCCATTTAATTTTCCATTTATGAAGGTCCAGCGTGCAAAATACGTTTTTTTCGTTATCATAAATTATGGTTGTGAGTTTGAGCCTCCAAAGCAGGGAATATATTATACACTTTATATCTAAATTATTATGATTTCCCTTGTTTGGTTGACAAAACAGCAGTGTATAGTTTGGATACTCATTGAGCAATATTTAAAAAGAATTGTCGGAATACAGAGAATAGTGTGTTTTAACTCTATTTTTTTGCCTTCTCTGCTACATGTATTTGAGAAAAAGCGTGAAAATCGTGAAAAGCAATTACAACCTCTTAAAGTTTTATTTCTGACTATTATAAGTACCTTCATGGTAAATACAATTCAAAAACAGCGCCTAGGAGCTTAAAGCTCCTCTCAGAACATGGTATCTCATATGACAGTTCTTGTACGTGGTTTTGTAGCAATAATACTGCCGTAAAGCCACAGGCGGCAAGTATTTAAGTAAGTTTGTGTTTGCATGGTATATGGACCTTCGTCTGCTTTTAAATTATTTCAATATTTCTGAGCTAGGCGTCAGTCGCTTGGTGAATATTTCTTCATTTATCTTAAAAACTAACGTAGTTTAAAAGAATAATGTTAGAGGATTTACACAGAATTACAATTACAGAGATAAAAAAAATTGCATATTAGCAGTGTTTGTTTCTAAGTTTTCTTAAACGAACTCGTTAGTTGCTGAAATAAGGTCAGTCGGGCCGCAGGGACACAGGTGTGTAATCGTCAATACATCTGGTAGTGCGTTCGATCCTCACTTCAGGAAATGATTTATTTATTTATAAATATATATTTTGCTCTCGTGTAGAGTTCACTTCAGAGTTCAGCCACTCAATACGCAATACCTCCAGAATCCGTCTTAAAATGGAGATCGGGGTGTCTTAACTTACTGTTAGTAAGTTGCTTCTGCCTATCCTGCTGTGTAGCGAGAAACTGACTAACTTTTCAGTTTCATACTATTAAAATCAAGAATAGATATACAAAATAATAATAGTATTAAACAATCAACATATAAAATTTAAGTAGACTTTTCGAAGAGCAACTCTTACAGACTCGAAAAGCAATTATGAGGAGAGCTGGTAAGAATCTTCAAAGTTCCAGTATACAAAAACCTCGTTACAATGCTGATTTTGCGGATATTGAAATTGTAAGGATACGCTGTTTCACGTAAGAAACGCTATAATTGACATTTCCCAAACTGTTATAGCAGTTCGGGTTGATGACAAAGTTCAAAATGGCCCAATTGACCCAAAAACTAAGACAGTAAGGTAAAACATAAGTATTGTCTGCGACCCACAGACGAGCCAAGTCAGAGTATTAGTGGGCAGATAAGCGAAATGAGCGAAATAATTAAGCGCTTATGGTAATCCCGCGCGGAGACGCCGCGAGCACGGAACGTTATGTAAATGCTCGCGGTGTCGACGGCTCTAGGCGTCGCCACGTTTCAACAGTTTAATGCAATTTTAATACCAGCCGGCTCTGGATTTATAAATCTCATACTAAGTAGTAGTTAATATTGTTCTAACTGCTAAATGTTTTTCCATATTTTTTTAGTACGTATATTGTTTTTAAAAATTTTAGGTTCACTTTGAAAGATCTCTTATACGACATGCATGAGAGTCATTTCAAGATAACAAATATAGTCAGAAAAAAATCAGTTTTACGCTGTATCCCACTTGCTGCCGAGTTCTGGAGGCACTGTGTGTTGAGTGGCAGAACTCAACGCCACGCTTGGCCTCGACACCAGAGCGAGGAAATGGAAATATAAACGTAAATAAATATTTCACTTCCTCGAGTGGTGAACCCACGACCGTAGTATTACAGTCACACCCTGGTGCCGCTGCCCCACGACGGCCTCAACAAATTTAGTCATAATTTAAATTTGAGACTTAGCTAATATATAAAATAAAATAAACATAAATATATTAAACATACTCAAGCAAATGTTTGTTGAGAATGTAAATTAAGATAAAATATGGCGTTGGACTATTTCATAATTATGAGACATCAATTGCTTGCCTAATAAATAAAATGATAATGTTTATTTCTTTTATATATGTATAATAAAAGATACAAGCAGAACGATCTCGGTGGAAAATTGATATTGAGGTTATCTTCCAGCTGATTTACAGATATTTCCTTATATAAATCCACAAGCCAGTGGGTATGATGTTATTTTACTTCATATTTAGCTGTAATCATAGGGGACACAACAAGTAACAAACAGATACACATATACCTAATATTATATATGGATAAGTTACACTACGAGACAAGATAAACCGACACTAAAACGATGCCCACAGGATTTTATGCAAATCCAGACAAACTCTACAGTGTGTGACGACTTCATCCAACAAGCAACAGTTTACGCTTTGCCAACAGAACTGACAATGTACACCGTCTTCCTGCTATCAATGAGTCTGTAGTTCTGTATTAAGAGAGACGAGAATGTTATTATAGACTGAAAATGAATTACAAAAATAGAAGAATATATTTTAATTTTGTTATATTTATGAGATTATTTACTTTTTAGCACTTTGTGAAATGTGTTTGTTACCCTACTTATCATTATTAGATTATTGTGTTCTGTAAACTAAATATTGTTTTATCCAGAAGCAGCATCGTCGCCACCTGGATTCTTGGCACAGTTCGACTCCCCGGTTTGTCAGATCATTTGTTTCACGGATATGCTAATTATGATATCAACTTCTGCTAGATGAATTCAAGTAAAAACAATATTAAAAAAATAATACTAAAAGCTGACAAGCATGATTCTCTGTTGCTGCAAATCATAATAAAATAAATAAATAAATACTTTATAGTCGACAATAAAGTAGTAAATAACAAAAATATATAAAAAATGCATTTTTTTGGAATTTGATGCCAATCCATCATTTCTTTTTATTATTATGACTTATATTTATTTTTCAATTTTGCAAAATAATAATAAATCCAGTGGTATCTTTCCGCCAGTAGTTTTTGCCTTCATTAAGCACCTGGTGAATGACTAATGTTCGTAGCTGTGATCGTTATGGACGATCAACGAAGAAATTTCCGTACTGAACAGTAGTTCTTTAGCTTAAAGCTAGAAGAATAAAAATCCTATTTTAATGGCTTTTACCATGGAATGACATATTTATTTAACAATGGAATTTCTGTCCATGATTTCATTTAAAGCGGTTTTTGACTTTAACGTTTGAACATTTATTTTTTTTTTATTAAAAAATGTACTGAAAATTGCTGTTTTTTCAAATATCTTGCAAAACTACTTTGCATGTAAAAAATAATTTATATAAAGTAAATATCGTGAAACAGCGAATAGCAAGCTGAAAATTAAGAAATTATAAAAGGAAGGAAGAAGTAGCTTTAAAGGTCTTAATTTCCAGCTTGCATTTCGCTGCTTCAAGATACTTACTTTAAATATTTTTTATTATTGCAATTTATAATCAAAAGCAGTCTAAAGGATTATTTATGGCAGTAGTTCGTTGAAAATCATGATAACCATTTTCAATATTTGTATTTCATTTTTGAATTTGCCTATTATATGCTGGTGGTAGAAAAATAAATTAATCTATTTTTAATTAAAATTACGCTCCATCGAATTTAATGAAATATTAAATACTACAGATAAACGTTGATAAAATAATGTACATACATTAAATATTTGAAAATATATATTTGATTTTCAATTAAGCCTATAATTTTTATCGGTTGACTGGTGTATAGTCAGTTGATAATTCAACTTTTAAACTGAAAATTGGGAAGGAAATTTAAGTTCAAAGCAAAATTTGCCAAATTAAAGGCATGCATTGATTTTAACGAGTCTGTAAAGCAGGAAGTCTCTCTCAGTAATTTTTCGTTGAAAATTTGATGAATTCGTTTTTACTTATTCGAGTTTAGTTGATTCAATACTAAAAGTTTACTTCATTCATTTCAAAACTCCTTTTAGAGGTTTTATGTACTATTAAGTACAGTACTTTCAATGGGGTACCAGTAGGTTTAATCTCAGTCAGAAATATTTGAATGATATTAAGTAAACATGGGCTAAAGATATTTATTGAAAAATTACCAAAGATTTTAGCATTATACATATTTATTTTAAAGCTATAAATGTTCTGTACTTATGTACCACATTACGTTCAGTTTGATATACACGCTTTCGTTGAAAAAAGTTACAATCAGGCCGAATGAACAAAATGTATAAAACATTGAACGAAATGTATAAATATTGCATTATTATTGAATTTGGAGTCAACAGGAGGGCTGAGGACTGAGGAGAATAAACAATCACTCGATATATTTTTAAACTTTACAGATTTTTACTTACGTACGAATTTCTATCTATTTTTTTTTACCATTACAATGTCTCTTACACACTGCAGGGTAAGGGGAATTCGGGAACCTAATATTAAGACATACCGTTCCCGTAAAAACTGCCTTTCCGATAAATTCTGGAGGCGTTGCGTGAATTGCGGGATTCAAGAACGCAGCGCCTTGCGTACCGGTACCGGTGCTTATTTGCGATGAAAAAATAAAATATTTTATTTCCTTGAGTGGGTATCGAACGCGGTACTTGATATATTCTTCCTAATTCAAAGTAAAGGTCAAAAATTAATTTATTATTGAATGATAACGAACAAATAATTAGTATTTATTACATAAATAAACATAATACGTAAGGTTATTGGAAAATGACATTTTCACCGATACTAGGTACTATTACTGTAATTTATAGAGTATTATAATGCAACTGTTGTGGCTTAATACGCACTGTATTATTGATTACTCTCCTGTCATAATCAGTTACAAAAGCAAACTGACACTGCTAAAGTAGAAAATTTGTTAACGTTTCTGTATTATATTCCGCCGGAAATAAGTTTTCATTTTTTATTAATATATAACGCAACTAGCTAAATAAGAAAATTGTTTAAGGTGATCTAATTGCATATTTTTTTCAGCTTCACGCTGTATCCCGCACACAGCAGGGTAGGAAGAGAGAACCTAGTGATGAGAAACTCTGTTTCCCATTTCCTGCTGAATTCTAGTGCCATTGCATGTTGAATGGCAAAATTTAATGCCGCGCCTTGCCTCGAAATAGAAATTTAAATAAATATTCCATTTCTTCGAGAGTCAAACCTAAAACCAGTCGCATTTACAATCACAATCGATGGCCGACCACTTCTACGTATTAACAATTTAACACTTTAAATTCACCATTTTTCAGTTCAAATCGTTCACTCTGTTTACCACTAAGACATTCGTTTCCTGTTTTTCGCCGAATTCTTGTGACATTGCGTGTTAAGTGGTGGAAAAAATAAAAATACACAGATTAATAGCACAAATGTAATTTCAGGCTTAAAACGGCGAAATATGAGTGCGAAATATATTTATTTGTTGGGAAAAATTGCAAAAATACGAATTTGAAATGATTTTTTCTATTAGAATAATAGCAAGGCAAGGCGCGACGTTGAGTTCCGCCAACCTGCATGTAATTCCTCTAAAATACGGTGGAAAGGGGGGAACGAAGTGTTTTCCCTTGCTACCCTGCCGTGTGTGGGATACAGCGAGAAGTTGATTTTTTTAATTTAAAATGATTACTTCGGTGTGTAAAAGTCTAAATTTGGAATAAGAAATCTATACATACCTATATATAATTCTATGAAATTCCAGTCACAAGGACTACGGACTGCAGACAAAATTTAAACGTCAACTTTATTTAGCGCTTTGTAAACTAGCGACCAGACCACCCTCTAAACCAATAAACGTCAGACGCGGTGGTCGCGGTGCGGGGACACTTGGAAAACAAAATTTCCAGCGTTATTTGTTCCACGGCCAGTGACAAGTGAGTTATGAACGACGGTCGTATAAATGAATATTATGTGGAAATTATATGAGTGTACTATATTATAGTTATGTCTAAGGTTTCTAAAATATATTATAATAACTGTAAATAACCGCATATTTATATATGTTGTGGCTATAAAAGCGACATGCTGTGGGTTCGATTTCCATTCAAGGAAATGTAATAATTAAAATTTTCATTTACTTCGCTCCAGTGTCAATATACACCGTAGCGTTGAGTTCCGCCATTTAACACACTTAGTCTCTAGAGCGTCTTATCTTTAAGTTATCGCAGTCGAGAGGTTAAAAGTTTATATTTAAAATATATTTTCGTTCTCAATTGTTTAATATATTATGCTTATTTTGCAAAATCTCTTCATCGGACGTACAATGTCTTTAAAACAGTTGGTTAACGTCTTCATTACACAACAATTTTAAAGACATTGCATACTTTACAGAACTCTTTTAGAGTTATGAAAACGATAATATTGTAAGTATAACGTGAAGAAAGAAGAAAAAAGTGCTACTGTAGTAAAACGAATATTTTAATGCACATTTTTATTATTGTATTCTTTTAAGTAGAAATTTTAGCACAAAGTATAAGAACAGGTCAAAGCTTTGTGTTGAAAATTCACATCTGGCCTATATTCCTGATGTAGTGGATCCAAGATCTTGACATTTTTTAACCACTAAAATATGTAAGGTCCCATTTTGTCCAAGATAAAGTCGCTTGTGAGCAAAATAGCAGCGAGTTCAATTACCACAATATTCCATTTCGTTTGTTTCTCAGACTTCATTAAAGACTTCTTTGATGTTTGATGGTCTACTTTTATGGTCAATACGTGGTTTCAGGTAAGTAGTATTTATAATTCATTAACATCAAATAGGCCAGTTGTAGGGCAGGGGCATAGGCGTATGAATGAAAAAGCGACTCATTGTACGTTAAATTTCCACTCGAGGAAATATAAGATTAAATTAAATCACACAGCATGAAGGTAGAGGGAACCTAGTGTAAGACACTCCGTTCCCCACTATCCGTCGAATTCCGGAGGCATTGCGCATTGAGTGGCGGTAATCAACGCCGTGTTTTGCCTCGACACTAGAGTGGAGAAATGAAAATATAATTTAAATATTTTTTATTTCCTCGAGTGGGGATTGAACCTAGAACCATCGCGTTACAGTCACACCTTTGTTCAATTGCGCTACGACGGGCTCAATGAAATATATATTCAATATTTTCATTTTTTCGCTCTTGTGTCGAGGCAAAGTATAGTGTTAAGTTTTGCCATTTCACACGTTACATAAACTTTAAATATTTTATTTATTTACTATTATAATTAAAAAAGTAATTGATATTAATGTATTCGTATATACTGTAATGCTGTGCTATTTGTGTTGCTATGTCCGTCCCTGGATTGAGACCTCTCGGATGCCCAAAAAAGCGCTGGTTGGATGTCGTGACGCAGGACATGAGAGCCAATGGTCTAACCACCGAGGACGCTAAAGACCGTGCAAAGTGGAGTAGATTGAGCAGGAAGGCAGACCCTGGCAATAGTCAGGATTAATGCCAGGATGAACAAGAAGCTGTGCTATTTGTGATTTTCCGACTTTAAAATCTGTAAACTACATAAAATCTTGAAAGCTCACCAAAAGCTTCTAAATAACCTTGCCAAAGTATATTATGAAACAAACAAAACTCTTAAATTAATCATCAAAATGAAATCAGGGCTATAATCTTCAATCAAAATATACATTACAATACAATAGTTCGAGAAAATTAGCATTTGAATGTGCGATGTTATATTTATTTTAGTAATAATGAGTTTTACACGCGAAACTTAAAGCTTGATAAGTTCCATTATATTACGGATGAAATGAACAATGAGTGAGAGTAAAGCACTCAACTGCACGCCAGTACCAAATATTGTTTGGTTAGGGTTGAACAAAGCTTCTCTGACCTCAATATTGACATGTCACTACATGCTACTACACAAAGAAATATACGTTTTCTAAATAAATATAAAAAGAAATCTTGGCTAAAATAACAATTTATTTTGTACATATTAGTATTAATGAGTCATGATGACATTTCGATACAGTTCGCGTAATACCTTTTTTCCCTCCACTCCCTCCAGCGATCACGTTTATTCAATTTAAGTCCAACCCAGTTTGTATAGCGCTAAATAGATTTAGTGCTAAATTCTCTTTGGAGTCAGTTTTTGTTCACTGTTCAATCACTTCGCTGTTATAAAAACTGTTGGTTTACAGATCCATTAGTTAGAGCTTTCGCGTTGGTTATCGCGATACAATTCTATGTAAATAAAAGTCAATAAAGTAAAATGGTTACAATTAAATAATTTACAAAATACATTTTGTGCACTTCATCATATTAAATCAAGAATAGTATTAAATATTCTAATTATTGTATTTTAAATTAAAATAATTACAATCATTCTTAAATATTTTTTAATCTTTAACAAAAAAGTAATTGGGAAAAGTCTCTATAATCTACTATTAAAACTGATTTTTAATCAATAAAATAAGAAAAAATGTGAATGTGAATCTGTACTATTTCTTCGTATCATCATGGCTCAATGAAGCAAGTATGTAACTGCAACACGATGGTTGTAGGTTCGATGTTCACTCGAGGAAATGATTTTTTTATTTTCATTTTTTCGCTCCGCTGCCACGGCAGGCATTGTGTTCCACCGTTTAACAGCCAATGCCTCGCAAATTCGACGAAATGTGGGGAACGGTAGCTCCAGGTTCCCTCTACTTTTTCTGTTATATACGGGATACAACGTGAAATAAAAAAAAAGAATTAAAATAAAACGCTTTAAAGCTTAAGACCACTTTAGACGAACATAAAGACACACATAAGACATTGTTAGACAGAATTAATCCCCATATACATAATATTCTCGCGTAAATTGAAACATTGTGCTCTCAAACGTGTTTGCTGGGAAAACACCTACTTGGCACACAATAACAGTTTACGTCGAAAAGGCAATTTTCATAATGTACCCTCTCAGCCGTAGAGCCTCATATAGTCTTCGGGAGCCGTTTTGCAGGATCCGGATTCGTAATTTTGATTTTTGCGCTTGATTCTAGTATGAGCGTTGCTTTTCTTGTACAATCATGAGTGCATTGTTATTAATATTTATGTAAATGGGGTTTCTGAAACATGTGATAGTGTCGGATTAAAACGCGAATTCTTTTCATTATAGTGCTCTGGTAGACAAAGTGCGGCGATGTGTTACATCACTCTTCTCGTTCTCATAAAATTAAAAGTTTACAGACATCAGGTTGTCTTTGCCTACCTTCTCCAGGATACAACGTGTGTTCCAACACTTTTTTTCAGGATAGACACAAACTACATAGTGTTAAGACATTACGTTCCCCATTTTTCGTCGTATTGTAAGCAAAACTTGATTTGTTACCACTGCGAAGAAATTAAAATATTAAATAATAATAGTTTATTTCCGAGAGTTGGAATTTATTTCGGAGAGTTCGAATCGACAATCGTCACGTTTGCACTGACTTACACTCTTGTGCCCCTGAGCCACGACGACCTCTTCCATTCAATATTTTTTTATAAAATATTTTGTATATTTAATTGTACAAGTCTAGAGCATAATCTCAAAATAATTCTTGGATAGTTGTTCATCTTCCAAATAATAAGTATAAAAGTTTCGCACTCATGTGTTTAAGCATCTGAATACTAAAAACTCTTAGAGCACTTTCAAATTTGCTTTTATTAACAATCAAAATCAATAAATATTTTTTAGCATCATGCCGTATACTGCACATAATAGGGAGCAACCTGGGAACCTAGTTTTCTCAGGGTAATGTAGTGTTAAGACACTCCGTTCCAATTAAGATATTTTTATTATTTACTATCCGCCGAATTCTGGAGGCATTGCTTGTGTTACCAGGGCGAAGAAACAAAGATATTAAATATTTCCTCGACTAGAAATCGAACCCACTATCTGTCGTGCTTACACTCGCACGCTCCTACTCCTGCGCCACGAACTGCTTCAAATAAACAAAATTATATTTCTTTCATATTGCAATACAAGGCAATGATTTCATTTGGGGTATCTGGGCAAAAACACAAAAAAAAAATTAAGTAATAACAAACTAGCGTTATGTACCATGAAAATGTTCACTACACACAAAAGTACGTAAATTAAAAGCATGCATTTTACGAGTTTCCGAAATGGGAAAATGTTTCGCTTATCTGAACCCATTTTTAATTTTCCTGCAATTTTAGCTTGTTACTCGTATACTGTTTTAGTAGCTATAGTTATAGTTAGGAGTCGTGGCGCAGCGGCACAAGGGTGTGACTGTAACGCGATGGTTGTGGGTTCGATCCTCACTCGAGGCAGTGAAATATTTATTTACGTTTATATTGCCATTTATTCGCTCTGGTGTCGAGGCAAAGCGCGGCTTTGAGTTCTTCCCCTCAATACGCAATACCTAAAGAATTTGGCAGAATGTGGGGGACGGAGTGTCTTAGCATTACGTTCCCTCTGTCTACCCTGCTGTGTGCGGGATACAGCGTGAAGCTGATTTAATATTTCATTATATTTGGCTTATAAAAAGTACCTATATATGATATTGACGGTCAGGCCAATTTTGATACGTAGTAAATAAGAATTGAGAAAGATTTATATTCAAGCGTTAACACATAATTTTAGTATAAAAATGTTTTGACAATTATCAATAAAAGCAAGATTTTTTAATTTTAAAAAATACTCTATCATAAAATAAACAGATATTAAAAATAAAAAGAAAGACTCATTGTCTTAACGTTGCAGATTGCTTGAAGTCACGTCAAAGCGTGAAAAAATCTCTTTGTACCTAATGGGGATTCCTCCGAGAATCGAACCTAAAATCATCACTATAGTCAGATACTAACCCATGTGCAATAATTAATCTCGTACCAAGCTCCGTACAAATAATATATCACGATATAACATTAATTGTAATACATTTTCGCGCTGTCACTCCTCGCTATGATAAATTGTTGTAATTTGCGTCTCGTTTTCGTAAGACAAGTGACCTGCGAAACTTGCCACATTAGTGTT
>DWGR01000942.1:0-18344 GCA_018247715.1 Heliconius burneyi
TTATATAGTGCTTATCTGATAAGAGATAAGGCAAAGTCGGTGTAATTCTTTGTATAGCGAGATTGACGTTTGACCCAGTCAGTAGCTTTGTCTAACACAACGATGCTAGTTAAGATAAGTCATATGGAATTGTTTTAACGACACTTGCTTACCCATTGTTTCGGTAAAAATACTATAATAGTATGGTATAAAGTGCTTTTAGAGGCTGTAATGTGGGCATTTCGTTTTTAAATTGTATTATTCTCAAAGAGAGAGTACCTATTATTTGTTTTTTTTTTCAACTTTTTTCAACTGTATCCCCAGATAGAGCAGTGCAGGCAGAACAAAACTATTATTTAGACACTCCCTTCTCCACTTTCTTCTTTTTGTCAAAGCGAAAAAATAAAACTATTTTATTCTCTTAAGTGGATATCGAACCCACAGACGTCTCGATTGCAGTCAGCTACTGACTAGTAGATAATAGGTATATTACAAATTGAAATATTTCCTTAATTTGAATTTGAACCTACAACACGTCCTTATTGCCCTATTAAAATGTCAAATATATATATTTGACTAAATCTATATAGTTTCAGAGAACTTTTAAATTTCCAAATAAAATAGTCTATTATGTATAGGAGAACTTTCTATGGAAATGTGAACAACTTCTGTATCATTTTATAGGCATTTATTATTCTATTCGTGTACCTACAATATTTCTGATAGTCTTGTTGAGAATTGACTGTTTTTTTTTCGTTTGCTTCACGCTTTTTCCGCATAATAAGATAGGCAGAGGGAACTTAGTACCCTAAGTTAAGTTAAGTAAGACACATCGCTCCTCATTTAAGCCCAATTTTTAACAATATTCTAAAAATAATTTTATATCTATATAATTATTTTCCCGAATAAGGGCTTGGACCCACGACCTGTTTACAGTGAGATCTTTATTCAAATATATGTTTGCTACACCAGCTCAGTTCTGCTAAGAAGGGCGGGCGACAAACTTTCTCAGTTTCTACCTATATGAAAGTTTATTGCTTTACAATAATAACTCGTAACACTACATGCGGGATACAGAGTGAAGATAAAAAAACTGAATAAAAAAAATCTTATGAAAATGAAGAGACCAACGCTCATTAATCCAAGAATGTTTTTTTTAGATCTATTTATTTCTAAACAATATAATAGTGAACACCAAAGGTCAAGCCTTTGACGTGAATGATTTTTATTATGTTTACTTGGCTTCAGGTTTTCGGAGAGAATCTAGTGACAAGTCACTATGTGTTATTTTCTTTATGGCTAAACTAATATGATAAAGCTGAAGCATTTGCTTAGGATATGTAGTATGATATACTCGTATCTATATATTACATCACATTAATCTCTACCCTTTCCTTCCTAATTTTCAAGACATTGCGGAAGGATACATAAAAGTAATTTAAATATAACTATTTCCCCGAGTGGGGATCATACCCACTACCGTAACCTTTACAGTCTGACACTGTACCACTGCTCCACCATGGTTTCGGCATCACTCGATTATATAAACAATTCAAGATTTTAGCCCGAATTGTTGTTTTCTACGAAATAAAGTAGCATTCAATTGGGCCTTGTACTGTGTTATCCTTTGAATTGGTCGATTAGTCCTGTTATACACCTAAAAATAAATATATATTAGGTTATAGCTTACTCATTTCGAAATTTTAATAAAGTTCTTAAATTTATTTTATAATTTTTTTGAAGTGGTCAGAAGAAATCGATCCGGTTAAATTTTTTAATATCTCTTTTCATTTTTTTATTACAGTTATTGTTAGACTAGTTCTAATATAGTTATTAGAAATTTAAAGAAAAATCGTTTGGAGACCCAAATAAAAAGTCTATTCTTAAAATATTTTACATTGCCAAGCCGTATTGTTTATTAATTGACGACTCTGACATCCAAATTTTCATGACGACAATAAAGTAAAACTAATTTAAAGTCAAATTATAGAGTGTTCTTTTATAATCCTTTTTCTTTTAATTGGTATATTCTTGTCATAAAAAATATTAGTATTACTTATTTAATCGTGGTTTCCAACGGCAACGGCGGACTTCAACCCAAAACGAGAAACATTATTTCAAGTGGGAATCGAACCTACATCCATATACAACAATGACATCATAAAATATATTTTTCTGGACAACAAGATTTATCATTGGCATGCTATGCGCAAGAGTTTATCGCTCGCTACTAAATTGAAGTACGTGATGTGAATAGAAGGAAAATTAAATGTACTCGGGTATATATATTGACAGGTTACTATGAAAAGTATAATAAAGCTACCGGAGTTCGTATAATGTAAAACCTATCAAAAATCGGTTTTGGGAAAAACAATGTTGGTTTCTTTCTTAACATGAGGTTAGTGCTATTAGCCCTATTGGCTTTTACAGCGACACTGGTTGGGTAGGGAAGAGAGTACTCTGTCCCTGAAGAACGATGTTGGTGTGGTCCTAATGAAGCAGTTCTGTTTCGAGAAAATATCTCGATTAATACGTATTTACTCCTTACATACATTCCTTACATTCCTTATATAGCAGAGTAGAAGGAACCTAGTGGTAAGAGCAGAGGGAACCTAGTGGTAAAGACCTGTTCCCTAATTTTCAAGACATTGCATAGTGAGTGACGTATAACTCAACGCCAAAATTTGTTTTGTTACCAATTCAAACTCTTAACCCTTTCACTTACAGAAGGATAATGTACCGCTGCTCCTCGACGAGTAATTCTAGAGAACGGATCACTTCTCTGTAAGCAATTATAAATGAAAAATATTTAGAAAATCTATAAAAGATTAGAACCTGCGTTAATACTGTTAAAATTTTTAAGAGGCACAATTATCTCTTACCTAATGATCATTCTAACCAGTAGTAGAAATTTATAAAAAACTCCCTATAGAGACATCAACAACAAAAATGTTGGAAAAGGCGCGTTAGAATGACGTAGAGCGACAAGAACGTATGGCTTAGTTATATGTGAGTTTGGACTAGCTTATTAGATAACGAGTCTCGTTACGTTTTTTTATATGGTTACAATATATTTGTAACCTCAATTTTAAAGTGAGTAAAGCTGAATTTAATTTCATTGGTTCACCCATATCTTAGCAAATAAGACGCAATGATCTCAATCTTCTACCTAAAAATACGGCAGATTCCAAAAAAGCGCGTGCGCAGTATCTCAAGCGTGTGACTGTAAACGCGACGGCTGAGGGTTCGAATCCCACTCGATTAAATTGAATATTTTACTTTCTTCGCTCTGGTAACAACAAAATCGCAGCATTGAGTTCCGACATTCAACACAAAAGTAGATAGTGGTTAAATGGAGTGTTTTTATTCTAGGTTCCCTATGTTTACACGCTGGGTACAGCGTGAAACTGCAAAAACCTTAAAATTAAACGAAATAATTTTTTAATAGTATAAAAATATACTAAATCAAGATCATTTGAATTCCATGCAGGATATATTGTCTTATAAAATAGAATATTTAAATTGGAAAGAGCAACGTAACGATTGTTGCCGGCTCTTCTCAGCAGAACTTTCCCCTGCCTAATTGGGCGGGAAGTAGGAAACGGGATGTTACCATGTCTACATGCTCTATATGCGGGAAAAGACGTGAAGCTGACTTATGATATTAATTCTTAGAAACTTTAGAATTAAAATCTAAATATAGCAATAACTTTAACCAATCCCCTCCAATTCATTAGAAAAAAATATACCTACACGAAACCACCTATTGTTTTTACTTACAATAAAAAAAAACAATGAATTTTAGTCTTTAATATCATAGAAATAAGAAAAATGTATGGTAATATTGTACGAGCCAATCATAAACACATCCTGTGTACTTCGCGTTTAAATTGTTAAATTAAAAATCGACATTATTACTTTACATTCAATATATTCTGTATGTACGACTTAGAAGTTATATTGTTCTTCGAACTTAGGCATGTACACCTTGTTTATAGCTTCCTTTAACCTGCGCTTAAAATTAAAGTGCCTATGACATCATGGAGGAGGTAGTTTTGAAACTTTGATGTGTAATTCGTTAGAATTACGCGATATTATTGTCATTTATAGTGAAAAACAGAATTGTGAGTTCGATTCTTACTCGGGAAATTAAATATTTTAAAGCAAAGCGCTGTTGAGCGGCGTTTGTATCCGCCACTTAACAGGCAATACTTCCAGAATTCAGCGGAAATGGGGATGGAAGTGTCTTGATGGGAACGGAATGTCCTGACAATATTTCCCAGGTCGCCTCAGCTTACCATGCTATTTGCGGGATATAGCATGAAGCTAGATAGATAGATATACACAATATCTTTAAAATATTGTCTAATATCTTTCCATATACATACACGGATCTTGCATTCCGTTCTTTTTTATTTCTTTCAAATACCAGAACTTTTGTCGCATTCAAGCTTATGGTAGGGTTATCACCAAAACATTTTAAAATAAATAAAATTACAAATTTTAAGCAGTCCATACATATGGCTTGCTTAATTTTTGTGACATTCCGTGTCATTAGTGCTGTTATCACAGCGAAAAATGAGGATGATTCACTCGAGTAGGAATGGAACTCTCAACCGTCGCATTTAGAGCCAGATGATGTGCCACTGCGCCACGAAGGCAAGAAAGCGACGCTATCTCTATATAGAATTTTTTAAAAAAATCAGTAAATAACTTGTAAATAAGACATTTATTAGTGAAACAGCGGGACGCCGTTATTACAATAAATAAAATAGAATATAAATGGTTTAAGTATTCAAAGAACTATGCAGGCGCAGACAGACGACATATTTTCTAAGAAAAAAAATATTAGACTTCGGTCTGAGTTAATTTAGGGTATTATTTCAGTTAATATTTCACAATAAACTGCTTATTTTTTCTTTCACGCTCTTTCCCGCAATACATAATTACCATAATATATTGAAAATCTAGTGTTAAATAAATTTCAAACGGATCTCAACTGCTGCTGAAAATGTATGCTAACACGGAGAAATAAAAATAATAATTAAATCCTCCGAGTGGAAATCGAACCCACAGTCATCGTCTTTACAGTCAGTCGTTGCGCCACGACGGCCTCAAATATTACTATTAGTATTGGAATATTAAATTAATTCAATCGCTACTGGTAGATATAATTTGAATTAGTTTTATGTGCTTCATACAACTACAGTAGGCTAATGTAGACAGACCCCATAGTGTGATATTATGTAGAAGTGACATACCGGAT
The DNA here is from genome assembly GCA_018247715.1 of Heliconius burneyi. Classification (NCBI taxonomy): domain Eukaryota; kingdom Metazoa; phylum Arthropoda; class Insecta; order Lepidoptera; family Nymphalidae; genus Heliconius; species Heliconius burneyi. The sequence goes on from DWGR01000942.1 coordinate 5,246, forward strand.
TCGAACTGCCACCTGCAGTGTTACTTAATTATGTTTAATGAAGAATCGTCGGTATCTTAGACAATTTATGGATTAAAATGGGAAAATTGATTTTTCATTTTTTTGAAGACGTCTTTAACGTAAAAAAATCGTTGTGTAAATTTTTGGCCTGTAGTATTAGTGTAGTATAGCTATACAAAAGACTGGAATAATAAGATTTTTATTTGCTTCTCGTATTTGAATGAGCGAAGTGGTGAACATAGTTCAGATATTTTACCCTTTTTTTTTAACGTAGGTATGAAAAAAAAAATAAAAAATCATTAAAAATAATATAAAATCATAATCGCGTCAATAAATTTTAAATAACATGTTTATTTTAGATGTATTTGCTAATTTCCTTGTGTAATTTACATAAAAAAGTTAGAAAACGCCATTAAATTAGTTCTAAGGCTATTTAAATTACCATAATGTGTTAGAAAAACTTTTAACTCGTAGTAGTCGATTGGTTTTTGGGCAAATACAATAATTGTTATGTGGTTATAAGTTTGATTGCCGTGTTGAATTAAATGAGATTCGAAAATACTTATTAAAAGGTTTTCTTTTCACCTTCATGCGTTGCCAGCTTTTAAGAAATTTGTTGATCCGCGTAGTTATGTGAGGACACGTCTGGTGGAAATTAGTTCCATAATGTGTACGGTCGTGGAGAAAATAATATGGCATATCCAATAGTTGAAGTCAGCCAGACAGTCAAATGGTGATACTGCTTCAGGTGACGTGCAAATCGGTAAAGAAATCTCATACCGAAATACGACTATAGAACATTATGTAAAAAGAACTTAAATAGAAAGGCACAGTAAGGTAAATCAAAGGTCAACGAGGCGTAGCGTGAAGTAAGATGGCTGTGCAGATTTGATTTTAGGTATTTTTATTATATTTTACACGAGTTCAGCTCGTGCGCAAGAGTTCAGAAAGCCCAACTCACGGCGGCCACGACTCGTCGACCGTACTGTAGGAACCTACACATCTGGTTGCATTAGTGAAATCTCGAACCCACAACCTACGCTCTAAAAAGACAACTTAACACTAATATTAAACACATATATATAAAACTTGCATAAACGACCAAATTTTATGACAAAAATTTAAATAAACCATACAAAGTTTTGTATTTAAATTGATTTATGCCTAAAAACCATCGTGCAAATGTTGTTTTGTAATATTATACTGGTATTCATATATTTATTTTAATTTTAAAGTATCTGCTTCAACTTTGTGTGAAAATAGACTATGTTGCTCAATAATAAGTTAAAAAATAACTTATATTAAATAAGAAATAGGTGTATATAAGTGTCATCTTATTTAACCTTCATGCTGTATCGTACATAACAAGAAAGACAAAAGAAACCTGGCAGTCTAGTGTTCAAAGTCTCTGTTTCATTGAGTGGCGGAACTCAACGCCGCGCATAGCCTTGTTAACAGAGAAGAAATGAAAATATTAAATAAGCCCACAACCATCACGCTCACAGTCACACACTAATGCCACCTGGCCACAACGCCCTCAAATTACATATTAGATATTGTTCTTAATACACCTATAACTTTTCCTCCAAGTAGGCTTCGAATCCACTCCCACCACGTTTGTTTATATGGCAACTGAGTGGTACTGGTGTCATATATCGCACATAAAGACTCACTAAAACCACAATTTGCTGTTGATTCATAGGAATGAAGATTTTATGGTTGTAAAATGACATGGAAATGATAATAAATAAACGCGCCTTATCAAATGACATCGGTAACTTGGATATAGTAATAGGGGATATGGCATATTTTATTAATATTTATAGCCACAAGATAGACAATACTGGCTGAAAGTAGGGAACGGAAGCGTCTTAACAGGGATGGAGTACCTTAATATTAGGTTCCTAGGTTCAGTCTGCCTCCCCTATCATGTGCAGGATATAGCGTAAAGCTAATATAAATAAAATAAATTCACTTTTCACTTATGTAGACCAATTATTGAAATATATACCGTACAGTACTTTTTACAGATATTCAGATAAAATAAGTGAAATTGATAGTATTAAGTACTAAAAAACACGTTTTTTTTAATCGAATGTGAGGAGCACAAACTCGATATGCTTACTAAGAGGCAGTCCAAAGTTCCATTAGCCATCTTCCAGTTGCCTCATCAGACCAGCTCGGTAGTACCATGATATTGTGTTATCATTACTATATAATTGCCAGGTTTAATGATTTTATAACAATAAGAAGTGCGAGTAATTCAGATTCTTAGACTTTAGTACATAGTGTGTCCTTGGAGTGATTTCTATGGGAGCAACAAATTGCGATTTTTGATTTTACGACTAATATACACGCAAGCAAAGTTGCAGGTGTGGATTGGTTTTATAATCTAATAAGCTTATATTATTTTAAAGCTTAAGTTTTTTTTCGTAGCTTAACACTGTATCCCGCCATATATTCATCAAAATATTTACGTGGTATCAAAGTATCTCAAATTTATCACATACAACATTGTTAGACCATGCAACTCCTTAAAGCTTACTTTCTTCATTATTTAACATAAAATATAAGCCTTTCTTCTGATTTACGTTTTATGTCATAGGTAGAGAGTAAAACAACTCAGTTCTTCCTTTTTCACCTGAAATCAAAATATAAGTCGCGTAGCTCAACGCCGTGCCTTAATAATTGAATTGATAAATTCATTATTCAGTTTATGAGCATATATTTAATTTTACCTTTATTTTAGACCAAGAACCAGAGATGAGAGAGTTCTAGACTCTCTCATCTCTGGTTCTTGGTCAATACAGATCAATGATACACAGTATCAATAATACTCGAGAAAGGTAACGTAAAAGGCACGAGGACCCCCTAGACCATGTATGTTATGAAGAGATCACAGTGGACGAGGCGAAAGCGGTGTGCAGAGAGTCCTTTCTGGCTACCCCGGTAGGGATAAAGCGTGAAACTTATTTTTTTTTACCAGGATCAACGTGCCATTTAGTTTCATAGCGCTAAAAGGTAGTACGATTTCCATTTGAGACGATATTTGTATTTTAGATTTAGTTAAATAAAGTCTAACACTAGGTTCTGTTACAGGGTTCGTCGAATAATTTGCTTACCACAAGGATATTTTGGTCTATGTATTTCTTTATCTAAGAATATTACACTTCCAAAATAAATACATGTCCTTGATAGACCTATTTTTTTCTAATCAAGCAATTCTTGAGGTTCTCCTGTCTCTCAAATGTGGGATTCCAACCCATAATAAATGCTTTAATAACAAGAAACCCTTAAATCTTAAATTGTAGTATAACAATCTATAGGAACCAACTTATTCACAAATCCCTATTGCCCAAGATTATTGAACAATAGCAGTTTGCGCCTACGCACTTACTTAAAACCTAGAAAACAATCGAAAATCAACCAAAATACTTCAAAATAAAGTTCACTTTCCATATTAAACACATCACGTGATTTACTATAATCGATTTAAAGTGATAAATGGTCGCCCAAAGACACTTATTTACAAAATCGGATAAATCGTAACATTTATATTATAATACGATACAAATGCTAATAAAATGCAATTTTAAATTTAAACATCGATTAAATGAGGAATAAAATTCGATTTTACAAGATTTGTGGTTGGATTTCAATAGGTTTTTATTGGTTATAAAGCGTTAAACGATGTCATCGTGGTGTTGAGTATTATTTGAGTGGGCGCGATGGTTGTGGGTTTTGTTCCTCCGCTCTAATGCCTTGGGCGTATGATTGGCCACCACCCCAAAATAGCAATGAATCCACTCCAGATTCTTAGGGACAAAACAATTAATTAAATTTAAATAATTGTTCGAATTGACAAAAACCGATACACGGAGAGATTTACTTAAGTTAAATTTCAGATTTATTTTTGCTGAATTATATTTTCTTATTTTAAACTGGCAAACTCAAAATATAAAAATAAAATTCTTTAAATTAATTAACGCTAATTTAGTGTCATTAAAAATTGTTGTTAAAATATTTTACGTTGACGCTACTTTAGTGTTGGTAAATTCATTCGTGTAATGATTTTCATCTCATGAAATTTGATACAAAGTGAGAACTCACAATGCAAATAAAGAAAAAAAACATTTCTTTTTAGGTATTTCATAGAAAAGAAACCATTACAACATAAGTTTGCTAACCAAGGTGAGAAAATGAAAATATTGGCTTCCCAAGAGTGGAAATTAAGCCCACAGTGATTGCTTTTATACTCGTTACGCTCCGTGTCTCTACGCCTTATTTGGCTCCACAATTAATAGAAACATATCAACTGGACCGTTCTTATATAATTATCTTATTATTACAAGCAGAGCCGACAGAAAGATTCAATTTTAACAAATTTCTCTATTTTCCCCAATATAACTCACCCAATTTTGGTAAATTTGTATGGACAAACGGAAAAATGTGCGTTTAGACCTTACCGCGAATCAAACTCACGACTATCACCACCACTATACCACAATTTATATTCCATATTCCATACTTAATACTTTGCCTTAGTACTTATTTATTTCAATAAAATTACAAAGATAACATAATATTTATATACCTAATAAAGAATTACTTCCATACTGGGCGAGCTCGACAGACGGACAGACATTTATATTAAGAAGAATAACTTATCTCCCTTATCATAATCTAACAAAAGATCACAATAGAGTGTTACAGCATCATCAATATATTATGTTACACTGCCGTGGAATGGTTTTGATACTTTTTATGTATTTATTGATTATATAAATATATCGATTTTTATATAGCTTAAGCATTAAGCACGCTTAATCCCGCTTATAGCAGGCAGAAGGGTAAAGACCTTTCCTGTTGAATGAAGGTACCTACTCAACGTAGCGCTTTGTCTTGTAATCAGAACGAGAAAATGAAAATAATCCATTTTCCTGAACGGGAATCAAACACGCAACCGTCGCGTTTACAGTCATGTTCTATGCCGCTAAGCCACTACGGCCTATTTATATAATATTCGTAATATAATACAAAGATGAAATATCAAGACCAAATGCTGAGACGCAATCCGAGTTAGAAGGTGTGAGTTGTGAATTATATCGCAGCGGGAAGTTCCTCGAACGATGCGCCGATATCGCCAACGCACTGACGGATAGACTGTTAATCTACTTGGTAGTAGTAGTGTAGACATGGAGAGGTCTAAGTTCGATTTTCTTTTTCACTAGGTTCCCTCTGCCTGCTCTCTTTCACGCGGGGCACAACGTGAAAAAAAATCTTTAAAAAATTCTTCATACTGTTCTGGATTAAGTATTGCTTTCAGAAAGCGGAGGGCGGAGTAATCTTTCACTAAGTTTAATGAAATTATCAGCCTGATACGAAAAATAATAATAATACATTATCCCATCTTTGTAGGGTAAGCAGGGAGAAACTAGGATATGGATGGGAGTAGAAAAACAGACTCATTATACTAATGAACATGTTGTGTTCAAACATACGGTTAACGGAGTGTCTTACCTCTACTCGTAGCTTCTCTTGCTTTTTTTAACTTTACAAAGTTTGAAAAAGCAAGAAATATACAAATAAAAAAAAATATCTATCTGTACATATATTAATTTCAAAGATTCTCAGAGGTAAGCAAGCGTGAAGTGAATCATAACTTATGTCAATACAGACAATCAATCAAATCTCCGGGTTCCGCATATCGTTTTGTTTAGGGGACTCCCCGTCGCGACGTGATTCACATTCACACCTCCATTTATTGTATTATAGATACGATTTAGTTTATTTTTATAATCTGTTATAATCGATTTAATAGTAACATTTCGATACGTAGCCTAAGCATCGATTAATTTATTTATCTATATTTGTGGTATGTTTATATTCTAGTGGCGAATATAGGGTAGTCAAATCTAATGCTTAGCATAAGACTAATTACAAGCGAGGTAGGGAAAAGCAGGAAACGCTTAAAAAATAAACAATTTTAACATGAGAAGCGATTTTAAATAATAACTATTAAAATAAAATCAATTATTAAAAAAACAATTAGAAGGATATTTAAATAAAATCGTATTCGTGACCCTCTAGGAATCCTTTTACACATTTCTTTCCCGCTTAACGCAAAGCGTCACATCCGTTTATGCCGCAGCAGGATAAGTAGACAGAACTTAATGTCAAGACACTTGTTCTTTCGTTTCGTTCTCAAATCGCACGAAGGCTGCAACTTGACGGTTGAGATTTCGATCCCCAATCGGGGGAATTAATGATTATTTATTAATATTTTAATTTCTCCGCTTTTAGGCACCAAGGCACAAGCCCGGCGTTGAGTTCTGCCACTCAAAACGCGATGAAATGAAAAATTCGGCTGAAAGTGCTGCACGGAGTGTCTTAACATTAGGTTCCCTCTGCCTACCATGCTATATGCAGGATACAAGGTGACGCTGATTTATTTATTTTTTACATATTGGTAAATAATATGCTAAAAAATATAACAAGAAGAAAAAGAGTTAGAAATGAAACATTAACAGATAGACACATCACATAAAATTAATCGAACCCAGCACACGGTACCTCAAAGTGACACCCAACACCGCTATTACTATACTATAAATAAACTTATTAGATAGATAATAAATTAACCAAGGCTAGACATTAAGAAGAAACATATATTAAATAACGTGGTGACGTTCCTACTAGTCGTATTATATAACTTACTTATTTTTAACCTCACGCTGTATTCCGTATATGCTCGTGTGCTCGTGCAAAGGAAACTTAACCTTAATACACTTCTTTCCCCGCGCACCGCCAAATTTTTTTAACATTGTATATAGAGTGGCGGAACTCTACGCTGCGCTTTGAATTGTTATCGATGCAGAGCGAGTAAATAAAATAAAAGAATTAAAGAAAAACATTTTAATTCGCAGTTATGCCTTCCAGTCCAGCATCAAACAATTCAGTGTTACAGCATCAGCAGTTAGAAGCGTGTTAGCGTTAGTAGCGTGGATCCGTTTTTTATTGAAATAATTTAAATTATTTATACTTTTCCTTTTTTTCTTTACAAAAAAACTTTACAGCAAGAATACCATGGTTGTGATTTAGATCCTCACCAGGGATAATTTGTAATTAACTTAGGCTGGTAACAAGATAAAACGCGATGTTGAATTAGTCGACGTCTATAAAATTCAATGGAAATCGGGGATAAGAGTGTCTTAACACTAAGTTATTATAATATGCAGGATACACTGAAAAGCACTAAAACAAGAAGAAAAAAAAACAGTAGAACGTGTAAAAAACCAAACATTCCAATGGAATGTCCCGTCATGGATAACTCAATCTAACACTGTACGCTATGTTAATGTGGGAACGATACTTTATAGTATAAAGTTATACATATAAAGTTTATACGTATTTACGTTATATCTAACTTTTTATTTAATAGTTATAATGGTTAAGCTGAGGATATTGGTTAGTCTGGACAAGAGGGAATGGATTTATCTACCCTATTTTGTAACTCTATATAAATAAACTTCTATCACTAATTAGGAAAAAAAACTAAGTATTTGATTATGTTTACCTAATGTAATTTTATTTTAATATGTTTAGAAGAAGCTAAATAATATTTAAAAAAAAATGAAAGAAAAAATGAGCTACCCTCAGTTCTACTACGCTATTAAACGCAATAAAATCAAGCTATTGGATACTACCAATGAAACCCGATCGTTCTTTTAGATTAAAAGAAAAAAGTTGACATCTAAATAGAAACGATGAAATAAATTACTTTAACTAAGTACTTATTATTGTTTTATGTTAACTAACACTGTTTTTACCTTCACATTGTATCCCGCAGTTAGTAATTTAGGACGAGGGAACCAAGTGACCTAGTGTTAAAACACTCCGTTCCCACTAAGATCCTTCCCCACTTTCCGTCGAATTCTGGAGACATTGCGTGTTGAGTCGCAAAACTCAACAACGCGTTTAACTAATAATGCATTATACTCACAATTTTTAAGCGTTACGATTGAAATCGTCAACCAGTTACAGTCACTATGATAGTATAAGAACGGAGTTTTTAACACTTCGTTTTCTCTACCTACGCTGCTGTGGGGAAAGCATGAAGCTGAAAAACATATTCAAAATCATGGTCAAACAATGATGATACCTAAGCATACCAAAAAAGTTAAAGGCCGTCCGGCGCAGCGGCAGAAGAGTGTGACTGTAACACGACATTTGTGAGTTCGATCCCCACTCAAGGAAGTGAAATATTTATTTACTTTTATATTTCCATTAAGAAATGTTGCTCAACGCTCTGGTGTCAAAGCAAAGCGCGGCTTTGAGTTCTGCCACTCAACACGCAATACCTTTAGAATTCTGTAGAAAGTGGGGAACGGAGTGTCTTAACATGGGGTCCCTCTGCTTACCCTTCTGTGTGCGGGATACAACGTGAAGCTGACTTGATATATTTACAATAAAAAGAAAGCTGTTGAAATCGATTAAAAAATAATAAAAATATTTATATTGTTAAAAATTGTTATATGGTAAAAATTTTAACCATTTTCCGTCCTCCGTCATCTGCCGTCTGTCTTCTGTCGTCCGCCATATGTCGTTCGTCTGTAAAACAAGAGTGCCTGGTAAGAGAAGCATGGAGAGACCTCCGTTGACATTGGAGAACACAGCATACATGATACTGGAGGAAGACGTAAAGAGCATGAGAAGTCCCAGAGTACCTATAAAGGGGTTGATGACAGTGGACGAGGTCTTACAGGCAGCCACATAGTGCTTGGATTTCCTCAGGGATAGCGTACCCTCTTACCCTCCCCCGGTGTCGCTGTAAAAGCCAATAGTGTTAGCCCTATTAGCAGCATTAACCTCATGATAAAAAAAAATGGACGAGGCAAAACACCGTAGCTTTCGGCGCTCGGTTAAGCAAAAAAAAACTATATATGAACATACGTACTTACATAGCATGATTAGTACATACGCATATACTAAAAGAAACAAGTAATATCTTATATCCTTTCGATTGTCATACAATTTTAATATATTTAAGCATTGTAAATATCATATTTCTAAAATAAAAATATCTTATAGATACTAAAGCATTTACAACATGAAAACAACGTAATGATAGTAAACTACTATTATTTATTAATTTACATGTCAGTTTTGATATTCATAAAAATATGTTTATTGAAGGTGAATATTATTTACGTCCAAAGTGATAGTGTGCATACAAATCAACATAAAAAATACTTTTTTGGCCTTCCTGCCGCAGTAGGACAGCTACTGAGCGTAAGCGATGGTCACAGGTTCAATTTCCGTTCGCGGAATTGATTATATTCAATTTCTAGCTAGCTCTACTATACAGGTTCTGACTCCATCGTCAGATCAGCTGGATGATACCAATTGTCACTTAAGCTACGTATACCTCTGTCAAGTTTCATGATGATATATCTACTTATTACAAGTGGGTTAAGTATATTCATTATCTTATGTTTTTTTACGCAATGCCTTCGGAATTCGGCAGAAAGTGGGGACCTGAGTGTCTTAACACTAGTTTCCCTCTGCCTACCCTGCTGTGTGCGGGATACAGCGTGAAGCAGATTTTTTATGTTTATTTTGCATAGTTACAAGTCGACACAATAAAAGAGTGTAAAAATAATAAAGAATTTATTGATTTTTGAATATTCTAGATTACTTTTTGCTACAAGTTAAAAAAAAAAGGTATTGGGAAAATCAAAAATTAAAACAGACAAAGCCACGATCAGAAAACTAGTTCACCAGGTGATACATAAAAAGTTCTTATCTCGGATCATTACAGAAACAATTTACCTTATTTAAATGTATTTTCGATACACGATTCAATTTGTCTCGCGATTAATAATAAAAATAATTGTCCACAAGTCATGCGTTTTTATTGTTACGTTCACGCGCCGGGACGTTTATGTCTTATTTAAACTTTGTTTTACTTAATGTTGTGCCGTAATTGAAATTGGAGTCGTTTATAAATATATACGTCGAAAAATATATTGAGGCCCTCGTGGCGCAGCGGCTGTAATGCGGTGGTTGTGGGTTCGATTCTCACTCTGGGAAATAAATTATATTCTTTTCTTCAGTCTGGTAACAAAGCGCTGCGTTAAGTACCGCTACTAAACACGAAATGTTTCAAAAATTGAGCGGAAAGTGGGGAACAGTGTTTAAATATTTCGTAACCTCTGCCTACCCTGTTACAAGAAGTATACAGAATATTTTTATAAATTTGTTTCTTATATTAATAATGTAATATAAAGTTGCTTAGTAATTATTAGGATAATATGCACTGTTTCATTGTTAACTTTTTTTTCAACTACACACTTATCCCGCACATAGAAAGGAGGCAGTCGAGTGCAGTGCAAGAGGGAATTTAGTGTTAAGACACTCCGCTTCCTACATTCTACAATTTTATAGATATTACGTGATAAGTAGCCGTGCTCAGTCTACCAGAACATGGAAATATAACTAATTCATTTCTCCGAGTGAATTCGAACATACAACCGTCAAGCTAACATATTTACGCTTTCCCATACTCTTTTATTTAATGACTATATTCAAATTATTTATTGTCATTTTCCTCTTTCAAGAAATAAGTGGAGAACGGAGTGTATTAACACTATGTTGTCACTGACTACCCTGATAGTGCTAATATGTTATACCCATATATATCTATATAACATTCTATTCCGGGTACCTGTCGGTAATGGCAGGGACGTACAGACAGACAAATTTATAAGCCGCCGCTAACGAGATGTAAAGTGGGGCCACTTGGAGATGGTTATAAATGGTATTTTTATTTATTATTTTGTTTCGCTTCACAGTAGTAGTGGGCAGGAGAACTTAATGCTTCGTTTTCCAGTTCCCGTAAAAAATTGTGTTAGATTGCAGAGCTCAACGTTGCATCGTTTTTATGTCATTGTTCGATTTTTGTGATATTTCTTTGTAATTTCTGAATATTATGCAAGTCAATTTTTATTAATAGGTGTACTTTCACTTTGTAGAATTAAAAGAGGTGAGGCATAATTCTCAAAGTTTTCTCTAAAATACTTTTATGTGTATATTTTTGAGAAAAAAAAATATTTTATATAAAAAAATATTACAAAATTACAAAATTGTCGAGATATCAATAATTGCACAAAATTTCAGAGTTAATATTAAATTTTGTGTATAGAGACATTACAATAAGTTTTTCTTGCAAATATTTAGAATTATTTTTTAAGGTTTAATATGTTTTTATATAATAAAAGAACACATATAGTATTGGTTTATTATTATCTTAACCTATTCAAGATTTAAGCAAAGAAAACCAAAGTAATATAAAACTAAATATTAAATATCACGACCATGTTTTTTACTTTGAAGCGTATAACGAACTCAAATAAAACAAGTGTTTAAGACCAAACAAATAAACACACAGTATAATGTGCAGGTGTGAATGAACATTGGGCTCATGGGGAAGAGATGAATATATACGAAATTCCATAAGAGAGAAAGAGACAATAGATGGTACTAATATGAGACAATATAATAAAATCGATTTTTCTATCGATTATTGAAACATATATATCGATGTGGTATATTTGTCAATTTTATATTAAAATTTATTTAGCTTTATTTATGTTTATTTTGTTTTATTTAACGTGATTTCTTCGGAAATAATAAAAATAAAGCATTGGCAATTGAAAATATATTTACTTAATCTCTAAATCTTGATTCGCATTATTTTGATTTCCTTTCTCTCATAACCAATGAAAACGCGACGTAAGGTTCTGCTATTCACGTTATCTCAAAAATATTATAAGTAGGGGAGTATTAGTGAAGTAGGAAACTTCTCATCCTAAAGTAGAAACAGTTTTAGAACTAGGATCCCTCTGCCTACCTTGCTATGTGGGAAAATGAGAGAAGCTACTTTGTTTTTGTAAAATAAAGATATTTGCTATAAGCCTATATCGAACCAAGAACTATATCTACTCACTCTTACTGAGATTTAAAATCTTAAACTTTGGTACATTTTTTACTCTAAATGTCAACATCCGGTCAATTTAATTTAAATTAGTATCAAAAAATTACACGAAAAAAGTTTCATAAAATATGTAACATCAAATGATCTTCGTTTCTCTTTTCCATATCTTTATTTTTAATCGAATCGAAATAAAAATTAATGAATTTGCCGTAAACCCCGATACGTAATGTCACAGGTTAATAAAGTAATAACCGACACGTATTTGTGTAAGGCGATGTTGACAAGTGACAGTTTGATTTTTTTAAAGATAAATTAGTATTTGGATAAAGATCTAAATGTGTACAGATTAAATAATTGTTTTATAACAAATAAAATCATAGATTTTTTTTATGAATATATTTCTTTGTAAACTAATAATGTAGATGTAGATACTCAATTTTATACATAATGTTTTTATTTACTCTTTCATAAATACTATCCTACTGTTACTGTCTAGACTGGACCTATTAATTTCTATATTTAATTAAATTAAATATTATAATATTTGAAAACAGGTAGGTAATAAAATTACACTTAATACTTAAAAAAGCAAATACTTCAAAGAAAAAATAACCATAACATTAAAAATCCAGACCATCCCGTCGGTGTGAAACAGCTTAAGCTTAACAAGTCTCTTTACGATTTTATTAAATTTTATCTCGACAAAGTTTATTATAAATATATTAAAAGCAAATGATCGTTTTAAAGTATTAACGATACCGCAATAACGTAACGTAAACAAGAGTGGTGCAGAGTTTCACTTAGATTGGTCAATTTATATATTGTTTATATACGACACCATATTCGACGTGGTTTGATATATGATGTGGTGCAGTTGGGATGTCTGTTCACTCCATAGTTGTGGGTTCAAATAATTTTTCATCGAATAAGATGCGTCTTAGATTACACCAGTCTATTTAGAATTAAACATGAAAATTTTAACAGTAATAAAACTTCCCCGGTGTTATAAAATGATATAATATGTATTAAGTATGTGTTTTTTTTTAGTGGAACGCTCTGGTAAACGGAATGCGCACTCAACGCGCACTATCTCGGAAATCGGCC
>DWGR01000943.1:0-18342 GCA_018247715.1 Heliconius burneyi
ATATATTATTAAAGTCTTAGGAAATGCAGTTTAAAAAGAAAACGTAAATAGCACAAATTGTGATTGTATTTTTTTATGTCAAACATAGTTTTCGTTTACAATATTTAGACTCCTATGTTAGATGAACACATACATCTACAATTGGTTTCATAGTTTTTTACACTGTTTATGAACCATTTTCAAAAATAAATAATATATAAATAGATATATTTTTCAAATTTTATAATGGCTAATCTATAGATGATCATATAAAAAAAAACTATTTTGTACATAAAATGGCTCCCAAATGTTATTTTATATTATATAACAATTAAATTAATAAATAAATCGTGAGTGAGTTATATAAAATACGTATTATAATTGTTGGTACATAATTGTGGCCCATCCCTAACATTGGTACAAATACTCAATAGTAAATAATTACCATGATTCTACGTTAGGTCGAGACGACACGCATATTTTTGTCATAGATGATAAAAAGAAAAACACTTCTAAACATAGTTAATACTATTTTTTTATATAGAAATTGTCTATTTTTTTTTTCAAATCAGAAGCAAAAAGATTATTTTTTTTTAGAATTTTTCAACTCTTTTTCTACATCGATTTGGACATTATTATAATTTATTTTCAAAGAGAAAAAAATGGAAAAGCTATATGACAGAACGTCCGTTTTAGTATGTAAGTAGATAGTTTTTTTTATAAAACCGAATTTTACGTTTTTTTTTCTAGAGATTTTTGATTTTTTTATTTAATATCATGTATAATGTATGTATAATTAATTATACATAGTTACATTTCATACTTCCTTACTACATATAAAAAGACAATGTCTATCTGTACATACAGTACGTGTGGTGTATGCAAGTGTATTACTTTCATTTTTATTCATTAATCATATAATAAATATTGTATCCATTTTATATATTATATAAGTTTGTTTATTATCTGTTTTTCAATTTTATAATATAAGCAGTATTTTTATAGCCGTCACTCGCAAGATGAATTTTATCACTAATATTCATTTATTTTGTTAAAAGTTAATTTTTTTTTTGAAGTCAACAAGTGTCCTTTTGACGTTATTGGTGTGGCTTATATTAGATAATTAAATTTATAGCCAAATTTTAACGATTTTGTCTAATTTTGAGAAAAAAGAACACGAAAATACAGAGTGAGTTTTCACAACTCCCTGCCTTTCTTTCTATGTAAAAAAATGTGTAACTGAAGTATATAAAGTTGACTTTAATGACTTTAAAATCTTATGACTTTTCAAAAGGAAATATTTAAAATGATAATATCATCTCTCTGTGACATAGTATAACAAAATGTTATCACGCGTTATAAAATATTTTTTTTGCTTTTTATTTTTTTTAATATCCTAATAGCTAACGCTATATAATGCAGTTGCAATACATTCTACTTCTAACCTAGATTTTAAGTTAATGATTTTATTTTTTTTTGTTTCTCCTAAGTAATGTATAGCTTTGTGCTAAAATTTTGTTTAATAATGTTTTCGTTTTTTCTTTGTTCACTTTGACATTGTATAATATATTCGATTCTATTATATTAGACATCTATGATTCAGTTGACATTATATTGTGTATTGTAATTTGAGCGTATTTGTAGATAGATTAAAAACATATAGTTTTTTTGTTTTTTTTTAATTATGTAAAAAAAATCGGAATCATTCATAATCTGCGTCTATTTCAATGATTACTTAGCATTATTGTTGTAGTTTGAGTGAAATTGTATGCGTGTTAATTGAAATGTAATATAATTATGAATGGTTAGTTATATATGTTTTGCGCTTATCCTAATAATCAGGTTTTCAATATATATGTCTTTTATTTTATTTTACCTAAATCCTTTTTGTCCTTCGTGTAATTTTTCGTTATCGCCATGTCACGTTGCGATAAATAAAAAAAATAGATTCATAAACAATTTAAGTATCGACGAAGGAAGGAAGTATGTTTTTATAGAAAAAAAAAACCAATACGACTTTGAATGTCTTTTCTACAGAATAATCTTTTCTATAGTCTACTAAGACAAGTTTTTTCCAGTTCATTATTAGACAATTTATTTTTAGTTCTAATAGTTATTAAATATATTTATATATAATTTATTTTTATTATAAATTGACATGGTAAGTGTTTTTAGACTATCAGTGTTGGGCGAGTCGACCGGACGGCAGAAACCGCGCATTTTTTCCTCTCTGGACATACAGCGGAGGTACGCGCGTTGTATGACAATGACAGTTTCTCATTTATTTTTTAAATTCCTGACTCACGATCTGGCGAGTTTGTGGTCGCTGACACGTTACATAGATTTACAAAAATCGTAGTTAATGTTTTGTAGGATTTTTTTATTATGTAGTTTTTTTTAAACAAATGATAATGATAAATTATCATATATTTTTATGATATAAAAGGCGTCGTTTGTTGTTTTATAAAATAACGATAACACAGGGATGTTAGAAATAGATGAAACAAATTAATTTGAGTTACATGTGTCGTTCAAACCACAAATGAGCCACGTGACGTGTTCGTTCGAGTTACCAAGTTAAATTTTGTGTGTTGTCAAATTTAACATGTAATCCAACCTATTCAGTCAATTTTAATATCATCACTATCTTACTTAATTTGAATGAACTTCTTTTATATCTTATCGATAGCTTAAAATATACACGCAAATAAACACCATTGTAAATAAATATATATTATATTTTTATTTAATGAATTATTTTATTATTAAATTTATTCATTATTTAAGAAATGAATTCTCCTTTTGAATCTTTTTAAATATTTATCTTATATAACCTTTTTTTCTTTTTCTTGATTTTGAAGAGGCTGGATTACACTTAGTAAATAACAAAATTTAACCATTTTGATATTTTCGAGTGTTTTTTTTACTGTTAATAAAAAATAAAAAACTAATTAACATGTATGACTAATCCTGTTAAATTTTTAAAAAAATTTTTATTGTATAGGTATCGTTATGAAATGTATTTGATGAATTTTGAAAATTTTGAAATCTCGTATTATTTATTTGCATGCAATACAGTAAAAATTACGTTTTATTTGGTTTTCTTTTTCTTTAATTTTGTTTGCCTGAAATACGCATAACCTATGCGTAATATGAATGATATATTATTTTTAAATAGGAGAGCCTATAGGTTATCAAGTATTGGAGAAACATAGATTAGTATTTACTTTTCTTAAGTTGGTACTTAAATTACGTAACGGGTAAATTTGTATAAAATGTGTAGGTTGATATTGACCTGAGCATGTCAGGTAAGTTCAGGCTTGTTAGCATGGACGTAGCTGTTCAATGTGTCCGGCAGATGTGGCGCCTTGCTTTATTATATGTGCTTTTGTCTTGTTATTTCTATATAAAACTTTGCACTCTTTTTAATTTATTCGTGTTATATCTATACCAAGCCAATCTATCTCTATGGGCACTTACAGTATATTTAATATTGACTACAGGTTATAAGTTCGGCTTGATATAAATATAACTTAGTGCATCGCGTCCCGCCCTAGTGTTTAGTGTTAGTTTATGTTTTTCTGTTTTTAGGCCTATCGACGGTTCCACACCGAAGCATGCGGTAGGCGCTAGTCCGCAAGCCCTGCTTGGGTAATTATCCATTGGTTCATTTTATTTTCAATAATTTACGAAATTTTCTTTGTTATATTGATCAAAATTTTTCCATGTCTGTTTCAAAGTTTTTAGTGTTCTATCAGCTTTATTAAAACTTACACAAAATAATGTTTTTTTTATCAAGTTTTAATGTAATTTCTTTATTTTATTTAAGAATGTTAGCAGTAGTAGTGGTCTTTTTTGTCTTATACTTAGATTACCATATTTCGTGCCAAGCATAATCATTTTTTGCAATAACAATACAATATTAACCTGCTTGCATCCACACTTCATGATGAATAAACGCCGCCTCGACTAATATTATCCAAAATGCTTTGAACCTAGCAAATTTATACATCTATTTTATTTAACTCATCATCTTTTTAAAATTTTTGATATATCAAATACTTTCTTTATTTTTGTTATAAACAAAAAAAACTGCCTGCTGTAAAAAAATATAATTATTATAATTAGCAGGTTTTTAGGCTTAAAGTTATGACCTAGGATATAGAAGATAACTCTTTAAAAAAAACCAAAGCAAAATTATAGTTTAAAAAATAAATACTATATAAACTTTAATATTAATTATCCACATTAAGCAAAAAAGTCGTATCGCAAAAATCATTAATTTTTACAAAAATAATATTACATGGTATTTTTATTAAATAATTCAAGTCCTCTCCACATATGTAGACAGGGGACTGAGGAACAAGTGAAGCCGCGCGTACTAAGATTCACATGGAGTATGAAAACAACTTCCTCAAGAGATCCCAATGAAATAATGGCTGAAATACGCAAGGTAGGTGACACATACTTTTTTTCTACAAATTAAAACAATATATGTATATTTCAAAATAAGTAGAGGGTACTTAGTATTAAGATACTCCGTTCCAATTTTTGAGACTGCGTTCAGTTCCTGAGTAAATATAAAAAAAATAGCTGGATTTAAAACAAACCAACTCTCGCTGTCTCATCTTCAGAAAAATTAAAATCATTCGCGGAAAGTAGCCTTTTTAGAACTAAAATATAAATACTATTTTACAGTGTTTCATTGTTTTTTTATAGCGTTTCATTTTTCGGAGTAAATTTTGTTGTAAATAAAATTTCTAGGGTGGGCACCAGACTATTCTCGGGTGGTTATGGTCCACCCGGTCCCTCTTCCTACGCCCCTGCTTATTAGATTGTGATGCTTACTTCACAAATCGTTGTATTTATCATGTATTGTAATTCTAGGTGCTAGACGCGAACAACTGTGATTACGAGCAGCGTGAGAGGTTCCTCCTGCTCTGCGTTCACGGGGACCCCAACGCGGACTCCCTCGTGCAGTGGGAGATCGAAGTGTGCAAGTTGCCGCGACTGTCGCTCAACGGTGTTAGGTTCAAGCGGATATCTGGTGAGTGTTACCAATTATTAGATCTTCATTTCTAGAAGGTACTGCACGGTTGACGAGTAGTGACCGCCTTGAAAAATTCAAATTCAGACAACACTCACGTGTTGTCTAAATTTGTCCTTAATGCGGACTCTCTATAAAGTGGGCTTGGCCACGACAGCCTGTCTCTCAATGGAGTTGGTTAAGTTTCTTATCCTTAATTTCTAGAATGTTCTAGAAGCGGTACTAGTAGATTAATTTCGAGTTTGGTTAGATAGAGAGGAGCGAGAAAGTAGTCTTCCCATCATCCTCCTGCGGCAAAAGAGCGAGCATTCTTGGGAATATTATGATAGAAGTGCACAAGTTCTTTAAATCAAATCGCACAGCCATCTACAGTTCACTTCAGGGCGGCCACGACTCGTCGATCGTACCGTACTTAGAAGACGGCTATAGTAGTAGAATAATTAAGAATTTGTTATTCGGTAATCCTGACGTGATTTCATATAACTGTATACAGTGTGTTTTGTCATTACCACTTTAAATGAAACTGTTTATTGCTTTTTAATTATTTATTTATTCAAACTTTATTTTAACTACACCTACCTGATTTTTAAAGTCTAAGCTGAAAGATATAGAGTAGTCAAAACTGTAACTGTGTGGTAATTAAAACTTTAGTAGTATTAGTACTACTACAGAGATTTTGCCAAAAGTGAAAAAGTGATTTTTTCAAACAAAATGTTTAATAAATTCATCGAATATTAAAATAAAACGCCATTTATCAGGAATGACGAACGCAAACATAAATCTATCAAAGGGAAATCGCCACACACGACTAATTCCGAAATCGAGTCGTAGGCATTGGCGGCAAAGTTAAAATTAGTTAAACCTTTACTTATTATTTTTGTAGTAGTGAGTGTTTGGGTTTTTGGTATTCGGAACTGCGTTATGAAATTCAGGTGTGGATAAACATTGTGAAATGTAAAAAAATGTTACTTCTAATCTATTGAGGTATCTTGATATTATGATTGATGATCTTGGTATTCTTCTTAAGGTATGGGCTTAAAATATTTTACCTTTTATGATATTCCAGTAAAAGGAGCGCAGACGCTTTCATCCTGTATATCTAATATATATATATTTTTATATTTCCAGGCACAAGCATCGGCTTTAAGAACATTGCGTCGAAGATCGCGAACGAACTTAAACTGTGACTGCCCGGGAGCGTGCCACGGAGGCGCCGTCGACGTAGGCCTTCACCCCCCTCCCGCACACCATCGCCACCCTCGCCCCCCTCGCCCTCCGCCCCGCCACCGCCCCCCAGGACTGACAGCCTGAAGCTTTCAACAGAGGATATGGTATTAGTGGCCAACGCTGGCCTTCGAACTCCATCAGGTACGCTAGCGCACTACCTCACGCCCTACACGCCGGAAATATTCACACGCAGTGATTATTTACGACCACAACTGAGCACGTACAGACCACAATCGTTCACCAAAAGCGATTATCTCCGGCCGCCATCTTCTCCTGTCCAACCGCGGTCGTCGCTTTCCCTTAGAACAGATAGTGTGGAGGTACATGGTATTATACACACGTCGAGCGTTCATCTGATAAGGCAGGCGCGCGTGCGCTCGCCGCCGTCGCTCGAGTGCGACTGTCTGCCCGTCGACCCGATACCGCCTCCGGAGCTGTTCGATTTTTGAATTTCGTTCGAATTTTAGTTTTGTATTTTAAGATTGCGATTGAGTGATGTTTTATTATAATGTAACCATCAACCCAACACCACCTTCGGAGCTTTTCGGTTTTTGAATCTTATATTTTTTTGATTTTTATTTGAATTTTGAACTTATGGTTTTTTAGTTTTTCTAGTCTGACTTTTACGATTGATCGATCGGTCGATTTTTGAAATCCAAATTTTATTGGAATTTTAATTTTATGTCTTACGATTGCGATTGATCAGTCTTTTATTATAATTCCCGTAAAACTTAGTAACGCAGTTGTTCGATATTTAAATTTGAAAAAATAGACTTAATGCAATTTTAATTTAGTTTTTCCTTTTGAATAGTATGCTACTTACATTTCCATTCGGTCTTTTACAGACCCATAATATAAATATATTTTTACTTATTCTAAATTAATAATGTATGTATTTTTTTACCTATTACTATAAATATTTATGTAATATATATGATCATCTCTAGTTATGTAGCTCCTAGAATAGTCCATATTCGGATTGCCTTTGTCTACATAACAAACTTAATATTATTTTAATAACTGTTACAATTATTATAATATTTATATATACAGCATGTCTAGAGATACGTCGTATATATAAATTTTTGTATAGTTATTAATCAAGGAATTATTTTAACAACATTTTGCTCAGAGTACTAGAATTTTCTATGGAAACCTAAGCGTGACCGGTGTTTTTTCAGTTCGATTCGGCTTCGATTTTTTAATCATTGAAAGGATAAATCGTAAGCGTAAAACAAAATCGTTTTTTTATTGAAACATTCAATCGCAAACGTAAACCAAAACCATATTTCTTAAATTGAAACGATCAATCGTAAACATCAACTGAAATCGATGTTTATAAACGTGTTCGTGGTTTTGCTCCTGAAATCAATAGTTTAAGTGTTGGTTTTATTTATAAGGCCAGTGTTCTCTGCCACAAAAATTTTTCATATGAATATTACCGTTACTACATTTTTCGTGTGTGTCTGTTTACCTTTGTTTCCATATGATAATATTTGTACACTGTAAACTAAAAGGCTTTATTGTGAACCTATAACCTAGTTTCGAATGTTGCTAATTTGGTTTATCGTGTATATATTATATTATGTAGTTAGATCATCCGATTTGCATATTTACAAATCGATTATTTCTCTTTCTATTCGAATATAATGTGTTGTAACTGAGTTATAGATAATATAATTTACTTGTAACATTATTAACAAGTATTTTATTTACAATAGTCTTTGGTGGTCTGATTTAAAAGATGCGTAATAAAATAATGAAATTGTTTTCCCCTTCATCTTCTCTATAATAATAAT
The DNA here is from genome assembly GCA_018247715.1 of Heliconius burneyi. Lineage (NCBI taxonomy): Eukaryota > Metazoa > Arthropoda > Insecta > Lepidoptera > Nymphalidae > Heliconius > Heliconius burneyi. Next base: position 8,053 of record DWGR01000943.1, read on the forward strand.
TATGTCGTATTTTAATAATAATTTGTAGAATTAATGATTTATCACATATTATGTAAATATCAAACACTGTAGTGTTGCCAGATAAAATAAAATGTGTACTATAACTGCCTTTTATAATTTTTCACAATGGCAACAATAGATGTCTAAATATAAACTCGAGACTTTAAATTTTTATGGATATTTGGGCGTTTTTTATTATAATTATTATATTAAGCGATGTGCCAAGAGCCGGTTCAAAATTACGAATATTTAGTTTATTTCCATAGATAATGAACTTATCGTGTGAATCGTGGTTTTTTTAAATAATTTTTAATATAGATAAGGGACGACCATTCGGTGTATGTTGCCTGTAATCGAGTTTATTTTTAAATAAATTTTATTTACCCTTTTAATTTCTATTTATAGACTATAAATGATTAATGTATGGCGTTGCCGTTTTATCGATTTTAAAAGACATGTGGTTTTTTCGTTTATACACGATATACACCGACGGACGGATTTTTGTGCTATTGCTTATTATATATTATTAATTTACTTATTTTTTTAAAATGTAATAATGTACAAAGTGAGTTTCCGCTCAAGATACAAGTTAGCTTAGTGTTAATTATAATTTTCTTTTTCCATCAATAATGACAAATATGAATGAAATAAAATGTGTAATGGCTGTCGTATTTGACGATTTGCATTGTATTATTTTTGATTCAATGGAATTGAGTATAAAATTGATATTTTTAAATTTATACGAATTATATTTTTTTATCTTATAGAGAAAAATAAAAAGATATACTTTTCTTTTAATACTATTGTTAATATTAATTTTGTCACGTTATTTCTTGTATAAATAAATATTTTAAGCCTTTATGGAATTGATCAATAATTTTACAACAAAAAAAATATTGACAGATTAAAAGTATCAATCTTAGACTTTATTTTGTTGAATCATAATCAACCTATTGTGCTATTTCGTGATCTTATCGCTTTTTTAAATGTAAGAAATCCGCCATTATGATATTGTTATATTTTATCTATACACCAGTTTCATTTGTAAGCAACAGATATAAAATATAATATATGTATATTTAACAGATAAAAAATAACGATGACAAGATGGCGGACTACACACGGATTGTTTTTACGTTGATGTTTTGACATAATCAAATTTGTCATCGCAACGTAATTGTCTGTTTACGCTTGAAAGTAACAAAAAAAAGTGTGTAAAAAACGATAAAAGGTAACACGCGGTCGCCCTCAATTGTCTCTTTCTAATTATAAGGCTGAATTAGAAAGTGTCAAAAATGTTCTCTAATTATAATACTACGGGTTGAACACTCAATTTAGTCGCATTATATAGGTAACACAGTAAAAAAATGTTCGATGTGTATCGTTAATGTGATGGAAGTATTATGGACTTTGTAGTTATAGCAATAACGTTAATTGTTGATTACGCGACTGGCTCCAGGTGTCACGTGCACAGCCTTTTTGTTTACTTAAATAAATAATTTACGTGATTTCGTGTGATGCTTTCATTTTTTCTCTCATTTTTGTATTTATGAGTGATGTTTCGCATACTTACTAGGTATAAATATGAAATAGATTCGTACGTATGTATATTGTATGTCTAAGAGCGGGCGATCGCGTTTTTTCTAATAATTAATTAAGTGTAGTGTTATACTTTTACAAGAAATCAAAAATCTGACCTTTTTGGCTTTGACTGTCGCGTTATTATATTCATAGATAAAATATGAATTAATTAAAAAGCCATTATTATTGTATCTTTATGTCGTATATTGGCAACACTAAATACATTAAAATTGTGGAATTCTATCTGAACTGTGTGATGTCAGCAACATTGCCGTATTTGTAACTAAATTGGTTTAGTGATAATATTTCTGTTATTCCTTTAGACTTATTTATTACTTTCATAAAATGTATAATATTCATTATAATTAAATATTTCTTAACAAATATCTGGATATTTTATTTACCTGTTGTTTTTTTAAATATTGGAGCCAGTGTTGCTATATTGTTTTTTTTTCTATAATTTTCTTTTCACATAGATTTTTTTAGTAATGCCAGTAATATTTGTAAGCGCTGTTTGTTTCCCAATTTAAAATAAATAAATAAATAAAATATAATCAAAAAATATTTAAATTTTCCCATGCGACAAGTCAAGCCGTTATAAAACTGACATATTGTATTTATTTATATATTTGAGCCCTGATCTATATAATTGAAAGGTCGACCACGTCGATTGTGAGTACTCAAGGAATAAATATTATTTTTAATTCGATTAATGTTTTTTCATTTTCCCTTTACTTATTTTATCCTTTTTTATATCAAATTTTTATCAAAAATGTAGTGTTTTTTAAGTTTAAATAATGATAACCATGATCTAATGATTTCGTATATGCATATAACATATTTAAATTAACAAAAATTCAAGTATTATTTTTAAATTGAATTTATTTTAACGTTAACTTTTCTTTCTTCTACATAACATACTCTTAAACAATTTAAAAATATTTTCGTTAAATTTTATATCATTTACCTAATTTGAACTTATTAGCTAAATATTAGTATATATGACAAAAACATATCTGTATTTATTTCGATTTTAATTGTGCTTATAACTATGATTATACAATTAAAGCTATAATACTTTTTATAATTAATTTCTCATATTGTAAAAACATATTTACTAGACTCTTGAAATATATAATTTAAACTTGTAACCAAAGCGGATAAAGTAAAATTAAAGTAATTCGTATTACAGAAAACGAAATTATATTGCTAAACAAAATGTTAAATATAAACTACATTAACATATCTATATCTAAGAATAATTTACTATACTTACACAAGTTTTTTACATGACTAAGGGTTTATTTTTGATAAAACTACAGTAAAGCGTTCGGTTTTTTTGGAGGTACATATTGTGAGGGTGGTAGTTTTTACATTTCAACATTGTTTTTTTATAAAAAAGTTTACATTTTTGGCGGAAAAGCATTAAGGTTTTAGTGATACTCACGTTCTGTTAAAAACTCACGTTCAGTTAAAAAGTGATAAAAAAAGGGCATAGCTTTGGAGATATCACGTGGCGGGATGCTTAAACCAGTTCAGTGACGTCTAACCACATAAAAGTAATGAAAATATTAAACGATTGTCCAAATAATATTTCTGTTTCATAACATTCAATCAGTCTCAGTCTATAAATAGGATGTTTGTTCAAAATATTTATAATGTTGTACTTGTCGCTATAACAAAACTAAATCTTACAAAATATTGGTACCCACTAATCTTCAGTGAGTCTCTACCATCTCTAAAATCATGATCAATTATAGGTGAAGTTTTATAAAAATGGTCAATTTTTAAATAATTATCATATTGTGTTATATCATATTGTGATACTATTTCATTATCATTATTTCAAAAAATTTTGACTATTTGAACTATGATTGTTCATTTTTCTTAATGGGCACTCCGTCTAAATCAACTTCAGTGCTTGGAATCAAAGGGGGTTTAAATCCTCCATATTCTATCCTAAGGTTTGTCATTCTGGGTGTTTTCTCCGTTCTCCGTATTCTTTCTGTATATTCATTATTCTTTACCCACTGGTCATTATAATTCTTTAAGGGAAGCGGTCCATAATATTTTTGATTGTCTTGTATATAATTATTTGTCGATTTATTACTTTCTGTTGAATTTATATAATGGTAGGACGACGCGTACTGGTTTCCCCAACGTGTTGTATGAATTGGAGTGGCGTTTTGCAAATTTTTCAATATATGAGCATTCGCGAGTTCAATTCGATAGTTTCTTTGCGATTCTGCTTGCTGTTGGTTGCTGTATGCTTCTAACTCTTGAGCGTAATTCGGTATAGCTTGTTTGTATTGTTCTTGGTTATATTTTATATAATTTGCCACGTTTGTTAAAACATCTTGAGGAACACCATAACTATAGACAGTAGTAGGATTTACTTTCTCGAATTCATATGGATGATCACTTTGAACCTCTCTATTGTTTACTTCTCTATTTACAACGTAAGGCACTTTCACTTCAACGGGAACTTGAACTGGATAAGGCACCTTCCTTTCTACAATTTTTTCTACCGGATAAGGAACTCTTTTCTCAACGGGATAAGGCTTGTCGACGTATTTAGTAATGACTACTGGTTTTTCCACAATTTTTTCCACTATTGTCTTCACAGGATACGGCACGTTAACTGGTACTTTACGTTCAACAATGCGTTCAATGTGAACGGGGTAAGGCACTTTTTTCTCTATGATCCTGTCGACTGGGTAGGGTCTAGGAACTGGAACTTCGACGCGTATCGGCTGCGGTACTGGTACTTTGATATGTACGGGTTTTTCGATTACTTTAGTCACTGTCACGGGTTTTTCTACAATTTTCTCGTATGGCACTGGAATTCTTTTCTCGACAGGATACGGCACTGGAACTTTGACTTCTTGCCTGACAGGATATGGAACTTGCTTTTCAACAGGATAAGGCACGGGGACTTTTTTCTCAACGATTTTTTCTACTGTGACGGGTTTTTCAATTGGCACTGCTACAGGAACGGGAGTTTCGACTGCGACCGGATATAGAACCTTCTTTTCTACTGGTACTCCTACTGGTATTCCCACAGGAGTTGGCACAGGTACTTGGTGAATCATTTGTTTTTCTATTATTTTCTCAACAGGATACGGAACGTGGACAGGACGATCAATATAAACTTTGTGTTCCACTGGATAAGGTACCCGAACTTCAACTGGGTAAGGTTTAAAGACTTCCACCGGATACGGCTTGTCAACGTATCTTGTAACTTCAACAGGCTTCTCGACTATCGTCTCGTAGTGTACTGGCACTGGCACCGGTCTATCAACTGGCACTTGTTTCACCACTTCAACTGGTTCAGGATAAGGAACTTGCTTTTCAATGAAACGATCCACAAACTTTGTTACAGGTACTTGTTTTTCAATAATGATCGGCTGAATTATTTTATGTTCTGAGCTATAATAGTTTGCATAAGCATTACTGTTGACAGAACTAGCCTGTACTTGACCTTCAGATTGAGTGTCTTCGTTTGAATTGAAGGTGTCTTTTGATTCTTTATCATCATTCTCATCATATTCTTCATTTTCATTGTTTATATTAGAGTCAAGACTGTTTTGCAATGTGGCATGTTCCAAAGACTGTTGATATTTTTGATATAAAGATTTCACAACACCTAATGAACTGTCTTTATTACTTCTACCTTCATCTAAATATTCGTGATATTCCACATCGTTAATGTGAGTTATCTCAACAGGTATTGATTCCTGGATTTCTACAATCGTTTTGCCATTTTGAGGACTTTTTACTGAATTAGGAATAAATTCACTGTCTGAAGGCTCGTGATCATCTACGGTATTGAAAAAATTAGAATGATTTGCATTAAACAGTCTTAAAGCTACAGTGATAGGTGCTAAGTAATTTTGGCTGATGGGTCGTGGTGTTATGTTAACCAAATCTTCTTCAGATCTCTTTTGCTCATAAGTATTATTTGCACCTAAGTACTTCTGAACGTCAACAATCTCATATCCATTTTCTACGTACGGAACCATCGTTGATATAATGTTATTAACAATCTGTTGTTGGTAGTTGTTATAATTTGAATCGTCAACTACAATTGGTGAAGCGAATTTATATTCATTATTCGATGTTTGATAAGACTGCTCTTGAACTTTACGTTGACTGTCATCATGATTTACAACATTCCCATACTTAGCTGATAGTGTGATTCTATTCTTATGATTTTGTTCAGGGTTATTGTACAAGAAACTAATCGCCCGTGAGTTTGATCTACGTCTAGGTTTAATTATATCATCATTGTGAATATTTACTACTCGTTCCGCAGCGTGGTTGATTCTCAAAAGATCTTCGTTTGTTATTAAATCTTGTGTAGACGCTACTAATTTTGTTATTCCTTCGTTTTCAATAAAAGTAACAGGTTTGGATGTAGTATGAGTGATTTGGGTGTGATAATTATATTTTTTATTATTTTGATTCAATTTAATGTTTTGATAGCTGATAGATTTATCTCGAGCTCCGAAATCTCCATTAATATTACGCTGCTTGTAATTTGGTTGGTTCACCTTATCATTTATATTTTCATTATAATTTTCATCATTGTTTTCATCAGTTTCACATTTATGATCCTTAAAAACACGCACAATCGGCCCATTTTCTCTCGTATCTATAATTTCTGCACTGTGTACATCAACTGCCATTCTATCATTAGATACTTGTTTTGAATTTCTATTGCTATCTCTCTGCTCCACATTCATTTTGTAATAATTTTGTTGAGGTTCTGTATTTGTATAATAAGTGTTAGGTAAAGATGTATATTGAACGATATTTTCATTATTGTTGGGTACTATTTGGAAAAGTTGTCCTTGACTCGGAAATTGTTGCTGAAGAAGAAAAATTTCGACTGGATTCTGATTTAGCTGCAAGTTATTGATAGCTTCAATGTGACTTCCATTGGATGCCTAAAATACGAAAAAATAGATAATTTGTATATTGTAAATCTTTAGTTACACATTTTGTTAAATAAAAAGTTATAATATCTGTCCATTTTAAACCAACATTATTTTAAATTTTTTATTTGCATAATTTTCAATTTCTTGCTTAGTTCATAAAGAAAACCGAGTGAATAAACTCTTCACTTACCTCTTTTTTAGATTAAGCTTTAGAAATATCATAATAAAGTATTATTTTAAACAAAAGACTGCACAAACCTGAGAATTTAGTTCCACAGCGCGTTCCCCAAGAGCAAAGTTGGTTGTATGCACGTGATCCTGATCGCTGGTGGTGACCGCAACAGCGCCGTGATAGCCGCTGCTGTCAGCGATGTAGCGAACCTGCTGTTCTGACTGGAATTTCAAATAAAACATGATTTTCCAATGTTTAGTTTAGGGTGAGGTAATTTCTCCTTAAAATGTATACAAAGAGATATTTACATAAGAAGGTATATGAAATTGATTGTTATTGTCTAGCAGTCAGTTTCTTCAAGCTCCGTTCCGTAGTCCAATTTAAGACTTTTGTATTTTTCATCGCTGAATAGTCATAGACGAGTCCCGCCTGTACGTTATATTAAAGTATATGATTAATCCCAATGTCGAAGGTATAATATGAAGAGACATATCAAACCTGTATTATAAAACATCCATAGATCCACACACGTAATTACTTGTCCACATATGCCAATAAGTAAAACAAAGCAACAAATAATTTAAAATCAAGGATAAAATACTAAACACTAAGATATACTCACTTGTGGTAGTTTGACAAAATAGTGTCCGACAGTCTCGGGCCCCGCTTGTGTCATCTGCCACCCCCATTGTACATTAGCACTTGCGGAACTCTGAAATATTTTTATTTACCTATTATTTATTAGTAAAGAAAGATAAGATGAGGCAGGATGAGACCGTTGACCTTCAAGATGGTAATGGAACGGTCTCTTAAAAAGCACGAGGATTCCTGGATGTATGTGTGGTATATGACAATAGACGAGGCTAAAGAGGTATGTAGACTAGCATTTGGTGCTCCGTTTTTCCTCGCTAGCGCTCGAGGGATAAAGTGTGTAGATATAAAAAATATAAGCGGGGAAAAAAGGAAAACGGCTAAAAATATTATTTTTAATAGGTTAAACATTTACCAGCATCTTTAGTTTTCGAATCCCCGAGAGGGAAAAGAACATATAACCATCGCGTTTACAGCAAGAGGCAGTTGCACTGCGCCACGACCGGCACATTAGAGTTAATTGAAAAACACGCTAGTATACTCGTATTGCCGCAGGCAGTAATTATTCAATACTCTCATTACATACATAAATTTTGCTAATTTCCTTTTATTGCATAAGATTTGATTATTAAAACGGATATTATTCTAAGCAATCACAGCACGACGGAAGTACGCTCTACTCGATGGTATCCGGATTTTAAAGAAAACATTATATTCTACTATGGAATTTTATACAGTTTTTGTTCATATTTCTTAATTTCTAAACGTAATGTTAAAAAAATATGTTTCTAAAATCTATTTCAAGGCTACATAGACGAACTATTAATATTTGTAAGAAATAAAAAATAAAAATCATCAATCAATCTCATTAAAATTAATTTCACTTATAACGTAATTTACTGAGAAAACACAGCTTATTAAAGATATTGTAATGCTACTACAGTAAACGAACTACATCAACCTGTTTTTTTTTCCTTTTTCATTTATATTTGCACTGGAAGAGACTTATTTACTTATTTAGAAGATATGACTTAGTTAAAGTACCTTTGTTAACCAACCTTTTCATTAAACATTTCTTATATGTTTTATATGCAATAAAGAATATATTTTTAGCTGATTTATATCAGTTTAAAAGTAGTTAAGTACAATCTGGGCTCTTTAGACAGTAATAACATCAATTAAATTATCCATTGTAAAAAACATAATTCATAGAAGTTTACTTTCCTTAAACATAAAATAAAATTTGAATAATTTCCAAGAAGTGAAATATTTATTAACGTTTATATTTTCATTTCTTCTCTGTGGTGTCGAGGCAAAGCGCGGCATTGAGGTCGGCCACTCAACACGCAATGCTTCCAGAATTCGGCAGAAAGTGGAGAATGGAGTGTCTTAACACTAGGTTCCCTCTGCCTATCCTGCTGTGTGCGGGATACAGCGTGAAGCTGATTTATTTTATTTTAACAATTTGAAAAACGTTCATAGGAAATGATAGTAAAGTGAGTAAAAGCGAGGAAAAATGTAACGAAAGTGGTCCGCATTCACTGCCCTTTACTCGTTTGGTCGCTACGCATGTATGTAGTAGTATCTAGTACTTGCTACTTGCTAGTATAACATTTTGTTTATAGCATTCCATAGATTTTAGCTGTATCCCACATTACGGAAGGCAAAAGGAACCTAGTGTTAAGACCCTCCTCTCTCCTCATTTTCGATACAACTCGAGTTGAGTGGCGAAGCTCAACACCCAATTAACTTTATCTTGTCTGACTTTTCCACTATTCCAATTTCCACCCTTAGCGTGGAAATGGAAATAAAGTCAAATTTTATCGCTGTGCGTCATATTTGTCAGATTGACTTTATAGAATGATCCAGAATACTTAAGGCTTTTCAAATATTTAATAACAGGTTCTAACATTAAACATATAAAATTTTGATTGGGCTAACTCAGAAACTTATAATAAAACATTTTATTATAAGCAGCAATTTACCAAACTGGTATCCATCGCGTTGCTGGGAGAGGGGCTAGACCCTACAAGTGTAGGCTTAAGGGGTACCATAAACGAGTACCTATTTGCTTATATTAGACTAGTTACCGTCCGCAATTTCAGTTTAATAAAACAGAAAAAATATATTGTCTGTACATTTAGTATTTTTGACTGAAATGGGTAGAAGGATACTTAAAATGAATGATAGAAACATTTGGGTATTTTTTGGAATGTGCAATCATTACAATTATGTTACGAAGAATAATCTAAGTCCTTACCCGAATCAATAATTTAACATTTAAGACTGTTTCAGAACGAGTAAATTTAATTATTTATTGACATCAATACTTATGACTGTTAATCAATTCTGTTTAGTAAATGATTATTCATGTGGTTCAAGCGGGCGAAGCCGCTGGTAGGCCACTAGTTAAAAAAAAAATTTGCACAAGATTGTAAATTTCTTAATATAGAGTACCCAATATGATATGTCGTTATTATTTTAATTCACAATCCCAATAGTTGATCTTTAATTGTCCGTGAAATAGCTGAATCGTTTCTTCTGCAATGTCTGCCTTGGAATCTTATGTCGTAACTTATAACCAAAACAACAGGTTGTGTATTTGAGGAATTAAGAACACTACACCTCTAAATATTAATAATGAATCAATGTCACACGCTATATCTCACTTATAGCAGGGTAAGTCTAGGGAACCTAGTGTAAAGACACTCCTATCTCCATGTTCCGCCCAATTTTCGAAACATTGCGTGGCGGCGGATACACACCTTGATGTTTTTGTCACAGCGAGGTAATGGAAAAACAATCATAATCCCGAGTGGATCTTCCACACCGGACCCACAACCGGTCGCGTTCAAACACAAAAACTGTGCTACTGTGACATGACTGCCTCTGAGCTAATGACTTCATGAGAATTTTATAATTATATGTAATTTCATATAACTTTTAAAAATAATCTTTATTGTACCCCGCAACCTACACCTTATAATCTTGTTTGTTTGACCGAAG